>JACEEZ010017201.1:127500-162500 GCA_016584305.1 Chionoecetes opilio
GATAACAAAAATACTTGATAATGGTTTATGAATATGTTGAAGGAAACAATAATGATTGCAGAATACTACAGCAGTCATCCTCACAAGGACAGCGTAAAAATTACATGATAAAATGATGAAAGAATAAAGATGGACTTGGAGAAACCAAGCTTGCCAGATATAGTAATAAATCAATGGAACATGTTGCCAGAAGTCACGGGTATCGATATCATAATGTTGCTTTCAAGACATATAGAATACATTATTATCAGAAGATGGGACATAACGAGCTTGGCTATCATGCAGAGATGCAATTTGAACAAATTGTAGCAATAAGAGACACAGAAAGTGTATATAAAGCAATAAGAACACACACACACACGCACGCACGCACGCACGCACGCACGCACGCACGCACGCACGCACGCACGCACGCACGCACGCACGCACGCACGCACGCACGCACGCACGCACGCACGCACGCACGCACGCACGCACGCACGCACACACACACACACACACACACACACACACACACACACACACACACACACACACACACACACACACACACACACACACACACTGCATAACAAAACATATTTTTCATACAGATGTTTCATTTATTTCCAGTGGTGGAGTTGGTAATGATCTTGACAACGGAGGTGGAGATGGTGGTATTGGAAGCATGAGTGGGAGCGAGGACGGAACTAAAGACACAGATAACAAGACAATGAATGCTGGCACTGGAAGTGATAATAACACTGACAGTAGTATAGAAGACATAAATAAAGATGGTACTGACGACAACGAGAGCACCAATAGTGGCGAAATGAGCTCCAATAATTCCGAGGGAGGTAAGACCAATGGTGGAAACAACGTTAATAGCACAGAAGACGGAAGTAGCGATGAGACCACTGACAATGCAGAAGGCAGCACCAGCACCAATGGAGGAAATACCGACAACCTCACACCAGAAGGTGAATATCTATAATTATATTTTCTTAATTTCTTTGATGAGATTATTGTCTCTCTATGGTTAAAAAGTTTAAAGGGACTTTCAAGTAAAGTGTGTTTTTCATGCAAAAATTATCATTATGGTGAACATCAACATATTTATACATATCAAGGTCTATTCAAAGATATATAAAAAAATATAACGAAATAATATTGCGTAAATCCAAAGGGCATGAATACTAAATGTCAGAGAATTATACTGGGATTTTTTTTCCCGACAGCTATAATTATCGGACAATGTACACAGTATCGACGCTTATATAAAAAGAAAATACCCATTCATTTGAAAAACAGCATATATGTCGTTCCTTGAACCCAGAAATTAAATTTTACTTAGTCCGGGAGCATTGGAGTGAATGAATCGTACCATTGCAAGCCAAAACTACTTATCAATCAATCATTAGGGGCATAGTGGCGCGTCGCCTCGCCCACCCTACGACGCCACTCCCAGGGGTCACCTCGCGCGAGTTCCCATGCAGGCTCCCTTCCCATACCAAGCAACTCTCGACAGGAAACATAAACTTACCCCAGCCACGAGCTTTGTGGCCGCCCTCTTGGCCTCATCTACGCCGGATTGTCTCTTACAGATACAACCCGTTTGGAAGGATCGGTTTCAGGATAGCGTGCCACATGCCCATATAGTCGAAGTTGGCGCTGATGGACTATGCAGGTAAGAGGCCTCGATTTAGTCTCACGGAGCAATCGCTGATTTGACATGTAATCATACCAGCGATACCCTATTATTCTGCGAAGACACTTATTACCAAAGGCATCGATTCGCCTCTTTAAGTCGCTATTTATTGTCCATGTCCCACATATAATTATAGAGTAAGACAGGGATCACAATCGACATGGAGATCCGAATCTTTGTCCTCCTGCACAGGCACCGATAACGCCAAATACTCCTGCTGAGCGAGTCCATAACACCGCGGGCTATGCCAATCCGCCGTAAGACTTCTTGACGTGACCCACAGTCATTATGGACAGCGCTTCCAAGATAGGTAAAACTTTCCAAGATTTCAATGTCTTCGCCACAGGCATGAACAGACTGTACTGTTTCGTCTAGTAAGCCTCCAAACACCTGGACCCTGGTCTTAAGCCAGGAGACCTCAAGTCCCAAAGGTTTTGCCTCTTCGTGCAGCGCCTCGAAGCCATCACCAGGACCTCCAGCAACTCAGCAAAGATTACTGCATCATCGGCAAAAACAAGAGCAGTGATCTTGGTGTGCGCGAGTGTTGCTCAACAATCACTTTGATTTACAACTTCACCCAATACCAAGTCCATAGAAATGTTGAAAAGTGATGTGGTAAGGATGCACCTTTGCCTCACTCTTGTATCAACAGGAAAGAAGCTGCATGCACCTCCCACACACTTCACAGCACTCTTTGTCATAGAGTACAGGCCAGTCATCAAACCAATAGTCCTTGCAATAGTCCCGCAAAGTCGCAGAAGATCCCAGAGTGACTCACAATGCACTGAGTCAAACGCCTTCATGAGATCAACATAGGCTGTGCAAACATCCCCTGTCGAAACTCATGTCGGCGTTCCACCAGGACACGAAGAGCTAGGATACGGTCCGTTGTTGACTTATCAGGCGTGAATCCAGACTGCTGAGGTTTCTGATGCTTCAGCAGATTACTGCGGTTCCGTGTCAGCAATAGATGGGTAAGCACCTTGTGTGGCATGCTGAGCAGTGTAATACCGCGGTAATTGTTGCAATCCTGGCGGTCCTTTTTCCTTTCCAGATAAGGACAACCATTGAATTTTATATCACCCTTTGAAATCAACAATTTTTGTTTTGTTTTGCTGGGATAAAACACTTAGCAATACAAATATATCTGTATGGTAAAAACTGCCGATAACATGTAGTATGTGTTGAGGTAGCCTTGCAGCATGCAGAATGAGCGTTCGTATGTTAGCTTGAGGTGCTCTCAGTCTCTAAATCTCAAGAAGGTTGGTTCAAAAGGGTTATATACTTTGTATATAACACAAGCTGCAGTAAGCTTAGTAGTAGTAGCTTTTTTTGCTTATGATATGCAGAATCTGTCATTAATATGATGGTTGAGATTAGTTTATCTAGACATCATGTGGTTTTTCATAATGTCGATTGATATTACATGATATGTAGAAGACATGGCTGAATTGGCGAGGGACGCGTGATGCACAGCCAAGCCAGCCACCACCAGGATAGCAGACGTTGTTTCTAATGACCTTGGCAACTCCTTCAAGACCCATTGAAATGCAAGACCTGAACAATCCTTGGCCACACGTGGGTACCTTCTTTGGATCTGTTGTAAAAATAATAAGGTCATCGGGAAAGGCATGCCATGATTCAAGAGCATTATCGCTTGTAAAATCTGCAAGGCGAATCTCCTTCAGCACTTACGGTATAAGAACATAAGAAAATAAGAAAATAAGGAAGCTACAAGAGGCCGTGAGACCTACACGGGGTATTTCTTGTTACCTAACACTACCTACATCCACTTTTCATCCACATCATTGAATTTATCTAGCCTCCCTTTAAAGCTCTCTAATGACTCCGCACTAACTACCTGTCTACTGAGTCCATTCCAATAATTCATCACCCTATTTGTGAACCAGTTTTCGCTATTTCTTTTTTAAATCTACGCTTTTCCAGCTTGAATCCGTTACTTCTTGTTCTACCCTGGTTAATAGCCGTAAGAACTTTTCCTACCTCTCCTTTATTTAATCCCTATATCCACTTAAAAACTTCTATCAGATCGCCCCTTACTCTGCTTCTCTCGAGTGAGTTAAAATTTAATAGCTTCTATTTCTTCCCATAACTAAAGTTACGCATCCCATGAATAATTTTGGTCATCCTTCTCTGCACTGATTCTAACAAGGCTATATTCATCCTGTAATATGGAGACCAAAACTGAACCGCATAGTCTAGGTGAGGTCTGACTAAAGCCAGATAAAGCTTTAGAATAACTTCCGCACTTCTACTTTTAACACTTCTGGTAATGAATTATAACACTCTATTAGCTCTATTTCAAGCCTCAATGCATTGTTTCCTAGGTCGGAGGTCTGAGCTCACCCTCACTCCAAGATCTTTCTCACCTTCTGATCTTTTCAGCGATATACATTGCGTATGGTGTATCTATTACGAGGGTTTTTTCTACCAACATTCATAGCGCTGCACTCATCAATATTAAATTCCATCTGCCATCTGACTACCCACGCATTAAGTTTATCTAAGTATCCCTGCAATATGTTTACATCAGAATGTGATCCAATAATCCTATCTACCTTAGTATCATCAGCAAACTTGCTGATATCACTGCTAATCAATCCCACTATCCAAGTCGTTGATGTAAATAAAAAATAGTATTGGACCCAAAACAGACCCTTGTGGAACTCCACTTGTCGCCTGTCCCCATTCAGATCTAGAATTTTTTTTAGAATTTAGAATTTAGAAAGGTATGTACACCCTAAAGAGCCAATACCAACGTGTGAGTAAAACTTGAGTTTGAATGAACTGATTAAAGTGAATGTGCTTTCTATCTAATTATTTGAAATATTTCACATATGTTATTATACTTACTTACATATTTAGGTAAACAATCAAGTTTACTTCAGTTAACAATGTGACTGGGTTTCTAAAATGTGGTTTATTTGGTGTTCTTGATGTTTGCAATGGTGTTTTAATGGCCATTACTGTCGAAACAATATAACTCATGAAACATATCCTAACGTAACCCATGACACCAAATCTAAAAGCGAGAGTAATGGCTATTAAAACACCATTGCTGATATCAAAAACACCAAACTAAAACCAATTCTAGAAACCCAATCACATTGTTAACTAAAGTACCCCTTAACTGGATAAATGTGTTTATTAAGTAGCTACATAACATATCCAGCTCTACAGCTGTGGAGAGACTGTTTTATTCTAGGGGTCGGACGTAAGGCCAAAAGAGCGAGTCTGACCTCTGATAATTTTAAGAGACTGGTCTTAATTAATGTAGGGAAATATGGATCTGGTCAATATGGAGTGATCACCAGAGGACTCTGAGTGAGGAGCATGAGGACTGAGGCCTGATTTCATATCAATGAAATGTATTTTTTATTGTAGTATGCTTATACAAGTATTGCCCTCTAGTTTGCAATCAATTAAGATCAATTGAGTGATAATTAATATAAAATAATAAGTCACAATGGGGACAGAAGAGAAATGTGAGCTATAACATCTATGGTGTGCTGATGGGTAAGAATGAAAAAAATATTGATATTATAAAACCTCCATGAGTCGGAAAAAAGGGCTATAGCTCTTTCTGACTTATGGAATATTACGACTTATCCAAAATTTACCCCCCTTACAATAAATGCAAATTAGAACACAAAAAAATCAACTCTCAATAACTTTCATGCAGCAGTTGATAATAGGTGAGAATGTATAGAGTAAAAATTCAGTGTGATTTACACGGAGTTTACACTCCGTGTAGATCACACTGAATTTTTACAAGTTTGCCTGTTGTGTTTTCCTGATTGTTTGTATAATATGTATGAACACATATGTACCATGAACAACTGATTTGGAAGGGTGGTAGACAAATTGAGCATTAGGGGGGCGGTGGGGGCCGCGTCCCCGGTAGATGTCCGAGAATCTAACGTGCCACGTACTTAATGTATCGTAGCAACTAGAAGACACATACATTATTATTATTGTTATTTAACACATAATTAAACTATCATTTTAAATGTTTGAAGGCATGTGAAATCTGATTATACCACTGTATTTCCAATCTGAAGTGTATAATAAGCGGTAGAGCTATTTTCCTATAGAAAAATCTCCCCTGAATTATGATAATTATATCTTAAAAGCCAGTTACGACCATATATATAGGTAAGTGTAAAAATAACTTGGTAGAAATGTAAAGTAGCATTAATTTTTATCAGCTATTAAATGAAACCTGAATGATAACTCTAAGTTTATTTATAGCAGAGTAAGAGTAAATTAAGCACGAGTCACTTCTGACTACCAGGGGGTGAGGTATCACGCGCTTTTTCATAATATTAATATTTTTTTTTACATCTATGCCTACAGCGCCTGTAGTCAGTGACATCTAGGGCTCGGATGGTAGGCCCTGGAGGCTCACATGAGGGCTGTAATGGTTGGCCCTCGCCTGTGGTGGCACAGGCAGGATTTTTATAGTGACGCCCGTGATTAGAGGCTCATGCCGCCCTCCTGTGTCCTCCGATGCACTCGCAATCGAAGGTAGAGTTAATGGACAGGGCATGTGGGTGCTCTTAGGCCACTCGACGGTGCAGAAATGTTTTAAGTGGATTTATGGGTCTCACTCGGGATCGGACTCGGGTCTTCGAGAACGCCACTCGGCGAAGCTAACCACTCTGCTACCGCCTCCCCAAATGAGGAGGATGGGAACAATGTTCGACTGTAGGTTACATTAAATATTGAGTTTGTCAGGTAATATTTTGTATTCTTCAAACTCTAAACTTAGATTAATTGACTATTGTTACGCATACATACTGTACGTATGTACATTAATGCACACATAAATTATATATATATATATATATATATATATATATATATATATATATATATATATATATATATATATATTATTCAAGTATACGTACTACTAGCCGCAAAGCCGCCCTCCGGGCGGACTTTTTGGCTAGCTCCTGCGGAGGGCTATTGGTGGGCCTTCGGCCCACCACCTGTGTTTAGTGGGCCTTCGGCCCACCAAACACAGTCTCCCGGCTATCTGGAGACTCTCCAGATAGCCCCTTCTAACTTTCCTGAAATCATGGATGTAGAAATGTATGTATTAACGCCAACCCATTCACATCACCCCCAACCCATTCACTCACCCATTACCCATCACCCAGATAGCCCCTTCTAACTTTTCTGAAATCATGGATGTAGAAATAAATGTATTAACGCCAACCCATTCACATCACCCCCAACCCATTCACTCACCCATTACCCATCACCCCACCCATTCACTAACCCATTACCCATCACCCCCCACCCATTCACTCACCCATTACCCATCACCACACACCCATTTACTCACCCATTACCCATCACCCCTTATCTATTCCCTCACCCATCACCCATCACCCCCCACCCATTCACTCACCCATTACCCATCACCACACACCCATTCACTCACCCATTACCCATCACCCCTTATCTATTCCCTCTCCCATCACCCATCACCCCCCACCCATTCACTCACCCATCACCCCACACCCATTACTCATCACCCCACCCATTCACTCATCCATTACCCATCACCCTACATCAAGGTTTCCTCAATTCTCGCAACCCACTTTTTTTCTTCACAATTCTCGCTAATAGGCTACTAAAAAAAAGAAAAAAAAGGGATCGGATCATCCCATAAGTGGGCTTAAAACCTTCCCCTGGTCAACCTGGTTCCAAAAATGTGCCATATGATAGGATTCCGCCACGGGGGGCGGAACCTATACCACACCCACACACACACACACGCACACACACACACACACACACACACACAGACATACGCACACACACACTTTCGCTTTTATTAATATAGATAGGTAAAACTATCGATACTTATCGGTGCATAGGGGTCCGATGAATACTGTAAAGATTCAGTCAAGTGCTGATGATATGGGAGGGAGGGTATGCCATGAATTGGGTGATGATAGAATGGAATGATAGATATTGAATTGGGTGTTCTGGAGTTCGAACCGGCCAACGATTGTTTACCTCACAACGCTTGTTTCATAACTCCAATAACAGAGGATGCCACATACTGCCTTTAAGCTAACGCAGTCATTGTCGGACAATACGTATGAATATGGAATATGCACTGGCGTATGTTGACAAGCCTGCCGACTTTTGGGAGCGTGTCGTATACTGTGATGAGAAAACTTTCCACATATTTTTCTTTCCTGCCTGTATCCACACCCATGCACATATTTTGTGTTGTCTAAGTTGCCTCATGCGTCACTAACGCACCATAACCAACAGTAATGGCAATGTATTAAGGGATATATATATATATATATATATATATATATATATATATATATATATATATATATATATATATATATATATAATAGAGGCAATACTTTCTCCATGAGGGAATCGAGATCTTATAATGAAGATATAAACCAGCGCGGGTAGAAACATCTTGATTGTTTATTTGGAACGTTTCGGCTATACATAAGCCATCATCAGCCTAAAATCGGATACAAAATTTTGTTAAAAATGAAAATATACAAATTAAAAAATTATTTGCGCATTTAAAATGCCTAACCTAAAATAAAATAAAATAAGAATAAAAATTATAAAACAGTAATAAAAATACTACACCTACCAATCAACATCGCAGTGGAGTGTGGGATTCCCACATGGTCTAAAAGCACACGAGCGGGGTTGAGGTGCCCTGTGCGCAGAGGGACGGTTTGTGGTGGTGGGTGAGGAGGCTCTCACATATCCATCGGGTGGAGTCGTGGGAGCTTGTGTGTAAAATATTAAAGTCTTGGTTTGTTATTGGGTGGCCTGAGGCTTCGGAATGATCCCGAATGGCTGAAAATGGTGGTTTGGACACGGGTTTGCCAGTCCTGTGAGACAGTCCCCGATGTGTATTTTATAGTGTATTTTATAATTCCCTTCATAGGTAACAAATCTTTTTCCATCCGAAACAAAGCTCAACTCCTGCTTCGGCAATGTTATCCACAAGTCTCGCTTAGAGTAGTATTCAAGCCCCCTTATACGTTATCACACTGTTTTAAACTCAAGGAGAGAATCCCTGATGCCCTGCGTTCCTCAGTGGTGTACCAATTTAAGTGCAGTAGCTGTAACGCTGCTTATATTGGGCAGACCAAACGCCACCTCACCACTAGGATCGCGGAACATCGGGGACTGTCTCACAGGACTGGCAAACCCGTGTCCAAACCACCATTTTCAGCCATTCGGGATCATTCCGAAGCCTCAGGCCACCCAATAACAAACCAAGACTTTAATATTTTACACACAAGCTCCCACGACTCCACCCGATGGATATGTGAGAGCCTCCTCACCCACCACCACAAACCGTCCCTCTGCGCACAGGGCACCTCAACCCCGCTCGTGTGCTTTTAGACCATGTGGGAATCCCACACTCCACTGCGATGTTGATTGGTAGGTGTAGTATTTTTATTACTGTTTTATAATTTTTATTCTTATTTTATTTTATTTTAGGTTAGGCATTTTAAATGCGCAAATAATTTTTTAATTTGTATATTTTCATTTTTAACAAAATTTTGTATCCGATTTTAGGCTGATGATGGCTTATGTATAGCCGAAACGTTCCAAATAAACAATCAAGATGTTTCTACCCGCGCTGGTTTATATCTTCATTATATATATATATATATATATATATATATATATATATATATATATATTATATATATATATATATATATATATATATATATATATATATATATATATATATATATATATATATATATATATATATATATATTAGTGCAGCAGATAATCATAACAATTGTGCAAATTATGACTAAAGCAAGACATTTTTACCAGTGTTAGTACATACCATAAGGTTCATTTTCAGATCGGGAGGTAAGTCAAAATTTGACCTCTGAGGATAGTGAGAGGTCAATGACCTCAATTACCTTGAAATTGTAATTTTTTCACGATTCTGGTGCAGTTTGTCTGTTTTGGGAATCATTAAAAAGGTATGTTGCCATGTGTTGGTCCCTTTATCTTCTGGAGAGCCTATTTGTACATAATCACAGGATGCAACCATGACTGAACAAGTGCTTTAAATGAGGTCAGTGACCTCAGAAAACAAATTTATTGAAATACACATTTAGGTTATTGTGGTGTCCAGAACAGCTTGCATGAAATCGTGTTGTAAGATCATCTGTGCAACCTTAATTTTCAATGTGCACTGAACATAGTCTATAAGCTTAAAGTACAGTGAGGTCAGTTACCTCAGACACATGTATATTACATACCGGTACATGTAATACACACACATTATCCATATAGAAGCATAAATATAAAGGTTTCTGATTGCACCTAACAGTCTCCCGAACACGCACATAATGCAGTGCACTTGAGTGCAGCCTTGGTGCACTTGCAGCGGCCGGTACATCCCTTCTTGCAGCCGCAGTGGATCAGTTCGTGGCAAGATTTTGATGCCTCTGGCATTGTCGTCCAAAGAGGCTGCCATCCAGAGGCCTCCTTTGCCCAGCCCCAGTCAGATGGGATTGGTAACTTTGGATTCAGGACCAGAGTTTGGTTCCAGCAGCTGCCCTGGAGAGATGCACGCTTGATGTGCTGCTGGAGTGCTGCCTGCGTTGGGGGAATGTTTTCTAGAGCCCTAGACTTGTGTGCGAAGAGCTGTTTCCTAGCATCGTTCACTTCCATGGTGTCACTGGTGCGGTCATACATCAGCACAACGAAGCGCTCCAGCAGTGACATTGACTCCTCACTCACATCACTTGGCATGCGTAAGAGTTCTTCAAAGGCATCAGTCACCTGTGGGAACACTTTCCAAGTCTCCCAGGCAGTCTTCTTCCCTCTGCCAGCGAAAGAAGACACAGTGTCGCACCCTGTGAGGGCATGGAAGATGGGGAGAGTAGCACATTTTCTTGAGTTCATGGCGGCAGCCAGTTGGTGAACAGCTATGTACCGGAAGCTGGATCCAGTACCAAGAGCTATCCACAGCTCATCAGGATTGATGTTGTTGAAGGAAGCCACAGCCAGTACCACAACATCAGTATCCACAGTGCGTATGGCCACCTTTCTGATCCCCTTCTGCACAGCATCTGCCACATGTAGAAGCAGGCGAGTGTCCGCCTCCTCGTGTGAACATGGGGCGAGGCTGGTCAAGTCGGACTCGGCAGGAGAGCACAGGACCTCAGTTCCACATGTTGCATACATTTCCTTGCCATCTACTATTGGAAGACGAATGGCCTCTCGTGACAGGAAACCAATAAGCTCAGTCTTGTTTTGATCCACACGAAGGAAGTCCTTCCAGTTCTTAGGCATGACGGTAGAGGGAGCCAGTCTCTTCCTGACGCCCTTGCCCCTCTTCTGTCTAGTCGTGCCTTTCAGGCTGTCAGGTAGATATACATCCCAGACGAGGTCGAGTCTGTTGACATTTTCGAGTTGAGTGGAGATGTAAGGTGCAAAGACTGTGTTCACATACCCTTCAAAGGTCTTTGCCGTTACAGGATTGAGCATTTGAACAATAGCTGCTCCGTCAAGGATTGTGGCATCAACCCCAGGTGCGCTTGTGGTTTCGGGTTGGTCTGATTTCAGGTAGTGTAGTAGATCTGCTTTGACTCCAAGGCGCAGTTTTCCTCCTGTTGATAATGCTGGTGGGGCTGCCTGGTTCTCGTGGCAGAAGAACTGGTCCAGATCCCCATCACGTGATTGGCAGGCAATATACAGCCTCGAGAAGAGACTACAGTCACTCTTCACTGCGGCGAGTTGGATTTGCTGCTCTGACTGCGTCTTGGTCTGTGGCCGACTGACGAGTGGCAACTTGTTCTTGGGCAGTGTTTCTGTAACTGGCTTCGTGCATAGTTCCAGTCCTTTTTCAACAAACTTTGTGTACTGCTCCTCACGAAGGGACTCAATCTTCCTCACAGTTTCTGCCACTGGGGTGTCCATGATGTCTCTCGTGTCAAGGACCAGTAGATCTTGAGTGTTCTCTAGGAAGGGATTCCCCATCTCTTCAAACACTGCTATAAGTGCTCTGACATCCTTCATAAAGGCTGCTTGCACTCCAGGTTTCTGGTCATAGTGAAGATGCCCAGTGTCGTGAGCACCGCCATGTCCTCTTGTCGCCTGCTCTTCAAACTTTGCAGTGATCCTGGCTATTTCTGGCCCTGCCACCATCCAGCGTCTGAGTGCCCCAGGGTTTCCTGTCAGTCCAATAGCTCCACCAGACCTTTTGGAAGGAATCAGGAAGCACAGAAAGAAGTCTGTCCTTCAGTATGGTTGTGTGTATTCTGTTGGTTACCGTGGCACCCAGCTGCTCCAGTCTCGTTTTGTAGAGGTTAGCCACGTCTGAGAGTTTAAATACAGGGGCATTGTCCTCATCTGCATGCATGTCCTCCATGAATACCACCAGCTCAGCAAAGGCTATGCCATGCATATGATCCGCATCCTCGTCCTTGAGTGCGGCTGGTCTGATTTTGTTGTATAATGCACGGAGACAGTTGCGATGGTATTTTGCCTCGATGGCAATCATGTCTCCTGCAGACAGCTTGGCCAGCAGTTCAGTGTCCCCCAATTCAGTGGCACATCTCCGAACGTTCTTGTCAATTTCCTTTGTAGCTGCTTCGTGCAAGTCTGCAGTGCCAGCTGGCTTATTGCAGAAGAAACAGATAGGCTCGGTTGACTGTGGAAGCCTGTGGGCAGCTGCTGATCGTGTGTGCACGGTTGGCGTACCGGTACTAGATTGCTGTCCTGAAGCTGATTCTGCTCTGCTCTGCTGGTCAAAAAAAATGTTGTTAAACTTTAAACGACATTTCTTGTGCCACTGAGCACTGTGTGTCCTCAAGGTAGCTTCTACGCCATCGCCATCATCCAGTCTGTTCACGTTGAGTTCCATTGGCATGTGCCGAAGTCCCTTGAACTGGAGGAGGTCTTCTGTCAATGATGCATAGCCACTACCACTCGGTTTCATGGTTGATCTTAGTGGGCACTGCAAAGGTGCATCTGTCTCTGCTTGGCAAAGAATACAAAGCTCCCAGTTAGTTCTTGGGGGTGGTCTTGATTGCTTGGACGTAGAGGGCTGGGCTGGGTCTATGAGGATATGACGCTTTGCCATAGTGACGATCAGGTTTGGGATGCTTGTATCTTGGCTTCGATCATCAGGCAGGGAATCCTGCAACACACAAGTACAACAATTGTGTTAGTACCAGCCACCACAGTTTACATTCTTTGGCATCCATATTTAATATGTTGAGATAATTGACCTCTCACTGTCCTCAGAGGTCAAAGCTAGACACCTGTAAATACTTACCAACGCTGTGTGGAATATGTAGACACTTTTATTGGAACACAAATGCATGGTTTGTACATCATAAACATGTTTACCATTAACCAATGAAGCCAAACATCAATATTTTTATACTTTGAGGTCATTGACCTCTCATGGTCCTCAGAGGTCAAATCTGCCTTACCTCCCGATCTGAAAATGAAGCTTATGGCATGTACTAACACTGGTAGAAATTTCATGCTTCAGTCATAATTTGCACAATTCTTATGATATGAGAGATTATCAGCTGTACATCAGGCATATACCTATATATATATATATATATATATATATATATATATATATATATATGTATATGTATATTATTATATATATATAATATATATATATATATATATATATATATATATATATATATATATATATTATATATATATATATATATATATATATATATATAATATATGCAATGATACGTGCTAGACTTTATTTCTAGTTTGTATAGGTTTGTGTAATCTCGCCCAAGTGTAGTGGTTATATCACTGTTACAGCTTTTGCGTAACAATCATAAACGTAATTTTTATGTCATGTGGACGTTGGTGGCAGCCATGCATGCCTACACGGCTGAATGCGGTCTTGGCTGCAGGCGGGGAATATACAAAGTATTAATTGTAAACAAAATATGTGAAGCATGACATTACGTCTCTTTAGTTTCCCTTTATGACACAAAATGTATTATTGACTATATCTTTACCAATTACGTGCTATGATCATGCACATTTTGCCCACGTTGCATTTCACAGGTGATGTGAATTTCTCTCTCATATGTCGTGTTTTGTCAAATGATATGACAATCGTTAAAGTGTGTGGCGGCAATTACCACGTAACGCGGCCGTTATCATGGCCGCATTAACGTTCCACTCAAAGAATACAGAGAACTGTATGGTCTCTGTATACTACTTTGGTCTCACTCAGATAAGCAAATACAAGTATACATCGGAACCACCACTGTCATTCGTTACCTGCTATATTATAGTCTCCCATGTGGAATTCACAACGTCACACTGTATCAATATATCAGTTTATATAAACAAAATATTACTCATTGTTGACACTGTATTATGCTATATGGTTATAGCTGGTATCACACTATGTTTTCGTTTTCTTCGTTTCGTAGTGTCAGAATGTTTCATGCATATAGTGCACCGATACTTGTTTTACCCATATTACATGGATATTCTTCATGAAATGTACACATTTTTGGTTATTGTAAATCCTAAAATTACTTTCACGGTCGGCAATGAAAAACTATATTGGGATAATATGGACAAAAATTGTCTTAAAAATGCACATTTTGGCAGCTCAGATCCTCAGATAAGATTTTAGTTTTTGTTTTTTTGAAGCCTAGAGCGCCAGTAGGCTATTTCTATCATATGGAGGGACCTGATGGTTGGTCCTCCGCCCGTTGGTTGGCGCAGGCTGCATTTTTATAGTGACACCTCTGATGTTATAGGTGAGGGTCCGTTTTCTATGATGGTCTACCCTCAGTTTGAAGGCACACGCTGCTACCTGTTGTCCCATCGCCACACTTGAAGTCGCAGTCGACGGAACAGGAATGCAGCATGTGGGTTGCTTCGCTTCGGCCACTCGACGATGGATTTACAATTGCTCCTTGGCGGGACTTGAACTCGGGACCTTGTGCTCACCTCCCAAGCTCTTGTCGACCACGTTAAAGATGGCCGAAAGAGTTGTGTCCCCGGCAGGATTCGAACTCGGGACATCGAACTCACCACTCCAAGACGCTAACCACTCTGCCACCGCCTCCCCAAAAGATACTGTGGTTATACAAAATATCACACATTCACATATGATGCTAACATCAGAAATGAATACCCATTTCATATATATCTTTGATCTCTGTAATAGCAGATTGTATATAAATTTAAAAATTTGGCTCAGTAAACAATAGTATTACTTATCTAGCACAGGTACCGTATATACATTATCAGTTACATATGCACAGCATCCCTAATTTGCATTTATAAAAAGTTCTGTTCAGAGTCTGAGTGAAAAATAACATATACAGTTGGGGAAAAATATGTCCTAGTTAATAAACGCAAAATTGTCTTGACTAACGCTATTTGAATTGCTACTCCCTGACACACTGCCATCTACAGAGTCTTGTGCTTTGTGGAGCTCTTGCTTTTTACAGGAACATGCGCACGAACAGGGCTTCTTGCATCCACATTTTACGAACTCTTGGCATGTTTCTAAGACTGTAGGTATTGTGATCCAAACTGGCAGAAGTTTGTCTCCTTCCTTTGTCCAGCCATTTAGACATGGATCAGGTACTTGAAATATACAGCCATAGGCCGAAACCCATATCCTTGCCTGATATACTGCTCTTAGACAATGCTGGTATAGTGCATCCTGAGTGGGTGGTATGCGTTCCACGTTCTAAGTTTTGCAAAACAGTTTCTTTCTCATGACATTAACTGACGTTTCCCCTCCACCATACATCTGTATGAAGAATGTTTCCAGGACTTTGAATCTACAATCATCTAGTTCCAGATGGATAAAGGGTTGATTGATAAGACCGACCATTGCATCTGTTACAGTTGCATGACACTTTTTCCAGGCTTTAAAACACTGTCCTTTTGAGTGTCCTTTAAGATATAATGTAGTATCACATTTAGTGAGAGCCATGAACAGGGGTAGAGCTTTACTTTTGTTAGGTCCTAAGCCATCGTGTAGTTCTCTGCCGTTGATGAGTTTCTGTGCTTTGCCAATGCCAAACCTCACCGTGACAGAACATTCATTACTAACCTGACTGAACCGAGGAAAGTGATTAACCAAAATAACGATGACATCAGAGTCAGATGTTTTCACTAGTATACATTTAAAGCTCCACATGTCAAGGCGTGCAAGATGTGAATGACACTACGTGTATCAGCATCCTCCTGATTACACTTTGGTAATTTTAGGTTTACAATAACCAAAAATTAGTACATTTTTTGAAGAATATGTATGTAAATATGCTTGAATAGATTATGTGTGCATTAATTAATACGTACAGTATAGATGTGTAACAATAGTCAATATAGCCTAGGTTTAGAGCTCGAAGAATAACAAATAATACCTAACTAACTCAATATTTTATGTAACCTACAGTCGAGCATTGTTCCTATTAGTGCGTGACACCTCACCCCCTGGTAGTCATCTATATATATATATATATATATGGCCGTAACTGGTTTTTAAAATATTTATCAGCTATTATATAAAATATCTATCAGCATTTACAAGACTACGTGTTATGTCCCACAGTCTGAAGATAGAAACAGGTAGATGGAGCAGGACACCACCAGAGATGCGCCTGTGTACATGTAATAGTAATGTTATACAAACAGAAGAACATGTGTTGTTAAGATGTCCTGTATCACTTAACATAAGACAAAAATACACTATGCTGAAATTCACATGTATGAATAATCTGATGGATTGCAATGACAATGCAAAAGAATTGTGTATTTTATTTACGATGTTTTGAAATTATAGACTTGAGTTGTCTGCTTTCAATAACGTAACTCAAATTTCTGAAGCTTAAAGTAAAAAATATTATTTGGACAAAATAATGTAAACTATGTTTATTTCCTATATTATGGAAATTAATGTTTTTGTCAATAAACAAACTAAAATAAACCACTATGTACATTATTTTTCATCAACCACCACTCACACACTCACTGTGGGTTCTGGGGGTGGGGTCATCGAGACTATTACCGAGGCCACCGAGATGAGATCTCTCTCATCTCGGTGGCCTCGCTATTACCCCCCGCCCTTAAAAGGGAAGGCTCAGGGCAAACTGAAGACAAACCGTCCCGTCCGCCTGACCCTGTCTCCCTTCTTACTCTTGTGACTAATGTTTTGTTTACTTTTGTGACGTCATTATGGGATCTCGCTCTTTATATATTGAATGGTCATTGATGACACGAGGCAAAACTCACCACGTGGTTTGACATTTAATTCATGAATATTACATGAATATTTTGAAAGAATAGTTGTCTATACACAGAATATTATTTCCATGCTACAATACGCATAATTTTCTCCCAGAATAATCTTGAGCACTGCATAGGTGTATGTACTTGTACCAGAGCAAGCATATATATATATATATATATATATATATATATATATATATATATTATATATATATATATATATATATATATATATATATATATATATATATATATAATATACTATATAAATATAACATATATAATTTACTACATATATTATAAATATTTATCTATAGATTATATAATATATATTATTATCTCGCTATCTTTATAAATATTAGATCCGAGGACGAATGCGAGACGAAAACGGCCATAGATCCCACTTCTGACTGACCATTATTACGTAAATCCCACTTTTCTACAGCATTGTACGAAATGCTTCCGCGCTTCTTAAACACATTGAGGCCCGGGTTTTTCCACACTACTTAGACACAGGCGTTTTTTTGCTGTCCGTGTCTACGTGGGCGTGGCGATCAGTGATGTCAGAGTGACGTCATTGATCGCCACGCCCACGTAGACGCGGACAAAGAATTGGGAGCTCCGAATAATGTGAGGCTGGGACGCACGTCTGTCAAGGTCAGTGACGTCAACACTGCTCCAGCAGGTGGTCGCGCGGAGCCTGGTTCAAACTTCACAGGCAGGAAGTGACGTCACTGTGACGTACTGTGAGTCACTGATGACAAGACGCACGTAGACTATGTCCAGCAAAAACGTGAAGTGTGAACCGGGCCTTACTTCACTTCAGGGCCAGTATTTCTTCACTTAAGGGCGTAGGTTCGGACATGGTACTAGGAATTAGTGACAGAGCCACTAACTTGAGAAGGTAGGAGGGAGAGAGATAAACACCACTCTCCACTTGTTCCTTTACTGAGTTCCAAATTACACACAACAACCACAGACTGGGAGTGATCGGACGGCCACTTAATCGTTCACACCATGACACTTTCTTAAGGCTTAACTAAAGGATGGACACTGTAGTAGCTAGTTAGGACGCATTTGGGCTAGGGGGTAGAGGGCCACGGCCCCCTTCCTCTCAACCCGAGAGGAGAGAGGGTGAACGAGAGGCACCGCGCACATCAAACTGATGCTGTGTTCCAAACCGGACTGTCTGAGGCGCGGCGTCCCCAAGCCACCTTACTGCGCCTAAACTCCCGCCACAATCTTTGTGGCGGGAGTGTGAGCGTTATTTATTTTTCACTCTAAGGTTTATAATCCACACTTCAAGACACCATTGTTACGAAAATGGCCGTAGATCCCACTACTGACACCATTGTTACGAAAATGGCCGTAGATTCCACTTCTGACTGACTATTATTAGGTAAATCCCACTTATATGCAGCATTGTTACGAAACTGTTTTTCGCGCTTCTTTTAATATACTATAGGAGTAGCCGTGTGTCTGTGTGTGTGTTGTCTGTTTTGGGTAGCCGAAACTGTAAATTCAATTTTGATGAGAGTAGGCAAAAAAAATCGCATATAAATCGTAGGTGGTAAACGGCTTGGTCCCATGTCGATTGAATCATTTTGAAGTTTGGGCTAAAAACACTTTTCAGAGATTAGATTACAGGAATGAACTCTGCGGTTACGTCTTGCCGCATTGCACTAATTCCGTAGACTCATGGACTTACCGTTTGTGTGAGTGTGTATGTGTGTGTGTGTGTGTGTGTGTGTGTGTGTGTGTGTGTGTGTGTGTGTGTGTGTGTGTGTGTGTGTGTGTGTGTGTCTGTGTGTGTGCGTGTTTGTGTGCTTGCAGGACAGACGTGGGGCTGGGGTGAGGCAGGCGTGGGGCTGGGGTGAGACAAGTGTGGGGCTGGGGTGAGGCAGGCTGCAGTGGTGGTAGGTGGTCTACCCCGAGGCACTTTGACCAGTGACCAACGACAGCAACAACACGATTGGATCTTGCACTCATATTGTTGCTTAAAATATACTACTACTACAAACATCAATACATGGGTCCGAAGGGCCTACAAGCACTTGTTTAAACACTTTTGTTACGCAGGCCTGAACCCCGCTGTTCTGAACTCTTACCTTCACCACAATTGACTTCAGGGGCGTAGGTTCGGACATGGTACCAGGAGTGAGTGACAGAGACTATTACCTTGAGAAGGTAGGGGATGGGGCGAGAGATAAACACCACTCTCCACTTGTTTCTTTACTGAGTTTCAAATTATGCACAACAACAGACTGGGAGTGATCGAACGGCCACTTAATCTTTCACACCTTGACACATTCTTAAAGCACGTTAACCGCGTTTGGCAACTCAGCCTTCTCGCCCCCCGGGTGATACCATCTTCTCGCCACCCTGCCAGTGTTCGTTGGCCTTTCGCAGCAAGAGGAGGTATGTATCACTCTTAGAGGGTGGTCCGTGGTATAGAGCGTTAAAATCCATGGTACAAATATATACCGAATCGCGGACCACTGATATTTTTTACTCCTGTCACGTATCGGTACATAAGTGCACCGAGCATGCATTTGCTATTTTATGATGTATATACATGTCAGTATCAATACAATATGACATTTCAATATGCTTTACCATAGACCACTGTAATGGACTGCGCACGGAATATCGGCCTGTTGCACAAGGGCCCTTAAGTCGGAGCGCCTGTTTTCAACTTCACTGTTCACTCGGTAACCAGGAAGGATATTGAAGCGAATTTTCGTAGGTTTTCAGTTCTTAATAGAAAGTCGCTGATAGTGACGTAGTTTACATAGGAGTGAAAGAAGAAACTATAGGAGATGAGTGGAGATGATAGGAGTATATCGGAAGTAAAGAAGAGGCTGTTATGGAGATGTTGAGGTTATGAATAAGTGTAGGGGGTTGAAAGGGTGTGAAATGAGGTTACAGTGAGGTGGAGGACGGGTTGTGGGAGGAAGGTGGTGTTAGTGGCCGAGGTTGAATTTCGTGGCTTCGCGAAACTGGCACGTAATTTTAGGTTATGTAACAATGGTGATAAACGTTACGTGTGTGTGTGTGTGTGTGTGTGTGTGTGTGTGTGTGTGTGTGTGTGTGTGTGTGTGTGTGTGTGTGTGTGTGTGTGTGTGTGTGTGTGTGTGTGTGTGTGTGTGTGTGTGTGTGTGTGTGTGTGTGAGGTGATTAAAACCATATGAGGTGAAGTTAATGATGCGTCTCGGATTTCACTCACCTCACGACCCACTCACAAGTCACAACACCTAATAACATACTCATTAATAACTCATAACACCTCTTACCCCACTCACAACACCTCATAACCCACTCACAACAAATCATAACTACTCATAACCCACTCACAACGAATCATAACTACTCATAACCCACTCACAACACCTTCACAACCCACTAACCACACCTCATAATAATTAATAATATCTTATAACTCTCTAACAACACCTCATAGCCCACTCACAACACCCTCAAAACCCACTCACAACACCTCATAATTATTAATAATATCTTATAACTCTCTAACAACAACTCATAACCCACTCACAACACCCTCACAACCCACTAACAGCACCTCATACTTATTAATAATATCTTATAACTCTCTAACAACACCTCATAACCCACTCACAACACCCTCACAACCCACTCAAAACCCACTCACAACACCTCATGATTATTAATAATATCTTATAACTCTCTAACAACACCTCATAACAACTCACAACCCACTTTCAACACCTCACAATCCACTCACAACACCTGCCACCTTAACTATCACTCCCTACCACATGCACAACCACACTCCACCACAACCCATTACAACTCCCACTTTCACACCACTCCTAACACCAGCCTTCTATCCCTCCACCACTATACCACAACCATAACCACACCTCTCTCTATCCTTCCACAATATTCCATCCCCTTACTCTACCCCCTACCACACTACAACCACGCCCCAATATTTCCCACCACTATCATAACCATAACCACACCTACCTCTTATCTTTCCTCAATATTCTACCCCCCTCCTTTCCCCCCAACACACTATAACCATCCCCATCCTTTCCCCTCACTACACTATAACCACACCCCAATATCTCCCCCCACCACAATATAACCACACCCCAATATCTCCCCCCCACCACACTATAACCCCCATCCTCTACCCCCCTTCCACACTATAACCACCCACCCCCACCCACAACCATTCCACATAATTTCCTCTCATCTCCCAGCCACTTGCACCCCCCCCAGCCACCCCACCACACCTTCACCCCAGCACCACACCCCACCAGCACCACCACACCCCACCACCACCACCACACCCCACCACCACCACCACACCTTAGCCACACCCCAACCACACTTATGCGTTATCGGTACAGTCAAGGACGGTGTATGTATATGGGACCAGTAGGGCCCATATGCAGCCTGGCGATTTCAAAACACTGATGCGTAAACAGTCCAGAGATATAGTGGTCTATGGCTGTACATATAAACACTAGAATATTTATGTTGTTTTTCTTTTTTCAACATAAATGAACCCGGTAGATTTTACGAAGCACAATCGATGCTTTCACATAGCTCTTCAGATGATTCAGATTTTGTCATCAACTCAGATGACCCAGATGATGACCTGTCTGAGGAAAGCAATGAGTCTGAACCAGATGAAGAGCAGGTTGATCAAACTGAAGGGCCAGAAAGAGATGATTCAAACACAGGAAGTAATGCAAATAATAGCTCCCTATCTACATTTGAATGGGGGCCTGTATCTCCAAGACATCGCATGTATGCCTTTACTGGGAAGGAAGAAATGAGTATCAATGTAAATACTGTAGATACTGAAACTGGGGTGCTGCCAATTGATATATATGATCTTTTTGTATCTGAAGACATCATTGATAACATTGTTCATGAAACAAATAGGTATGCACATCAGGAAATTGATGCTGCACAACTAACACGTAGGTCAAGATTAGTTTCGTGGAGACCTACCAATCAATCAATCATTGGGGGCATACGCCACTTACGCCAGGGGGCGCGTCGCCTCGCCCACCCTACGACGCCACTCCCGGGGGTCACCACGCGCGAGTCCCCATGCAGGCTCCTTTCCCATACCAAGCAGCTCTCGACAAGAAACATCAACTTGGCCCAGCCACGAGCCTTGTGGGCGCCCCCTTGGCCTCCTCCACCCCGGATTGTCTCTTACAGATACAACCCGATGGGAAGGATCGGTTTCAGGGTAGCGTGCCACATGCCCATATAGCCGAAGTTGGCGCTGACGCACTATGCAGGTAATAGGCCTCGATTCAGTCTCACGGTGCAATCGCTGATTTGACACGTAATCATCCCAGCGATACCCCTTGATTCTGCGAAGACAATTATTACCAAAGGCATTGATTCGTCTCTTCAAGTCACTATTTAGTGTCCATGTCTCACAGCTATATAGTAAGACAGGGATCACAAGCGACTTGAAGATCCGGATCTTTGTCCTCCTGCACAGGTACCGACAACGCCAAATACTCCCACTGAGCGAGTCCATAACACCGTGGGCTATGCCAATCCGCGTAAGACTTTTTGACGTGTCCCGCCGTCATTATGGATTGCGCTACCAAGGTATGTAAAACTTTCCAAGATCTCAATGTCCTCGCCGCACGCATGAACAGACTGTACTGCTTCATCTAGTAAGTCTCCAAACACCTGGACCTTGGTCTTAAGCCAGGAGACCTCAAGTCCCAAACACCAGGATCTCCAGCGACTCAGCAAAGATTACTGTATCATCGGCAAAAACAAGATCAGGGATCTTGGTGTTGCTGACGGATGCTTCACAATCACTTTGATCTACAACCTTGTCCAATACCCAGTCCATACAGGTGTTTAAAAGTGATGGGGCAAGGACGCACCCTTGCCTCACTCCTGTATTAATAGGAAAGAAACTGGATACACCTGCCCCACACTTCACAGCACTCTCAGTCCCAGAATACAGACCAGTTATCAAACCAATAGTCCTTGCAGGAATCCCGCGAAGTCGCAGAAGATCCCAGAGTGACTCACGATGCACTGAGTCAAACGCCTTCTTGAGATCAACATAGGCTGCAAGCATCCCCTGTCGAAACTCACGTCGGCGTTCCACCAGGACACGAAGCGCTAGGATACGGTCCGTTGTTGACTTACCAGGCGTGAACCCAGACTGCTGAGGTCTCTGATGCTTCAGCAGATGACTGCGGATCCGTGTCAGCAATAGATGGGCAAGCACCTTGTCTGGCACGATGAGCAGTGTAATACCGCGGTAATTGTTGCAGTCCTGACGGTCCCCTTTCCCTTTCCAGATAGGGACGACCAGCCCCCTTTTCCAGTCAGGAGGAATAGTACCTGATTGTCACACGGCAGTCAGGACAGCATGCAACCCGCGGATCATGGCCTCAGCCCCAGCTTTGAGGAGCTCCGCACTGATATTACAAACACCAGCTGCCTTTCCACCCCTCAACATAGCTACAGCCTCTCTGACTTCGTCAAGAGAGGGTGCGGTTCCGTCAATGGGAGGATCGGCATCCACTGCCTGTAACCCAGTGGTGTGAAGCTGCTCAGTTGGAGGGTCCACCGTGAACAACTGCCCAAAGTACTCAGCCCAACGAGCCATCTGCCCATCCATGTCCGACACGAGGCGCCCATCTGCTGTTCGAATAGCACTCGCCCGAGATGGAGACTTGGAACGGAGCTTCTTCAGGGCTCGGTAGGCGGGTCGGAGGTCGTTAGCGTTCAAATGACCCTCGACATCCTCAGCGAGACTCCTGACATACCTCTCTTTGTCTCTCCCCAGGAGGGTTCTAGTCCGGCGTGACAGAGCCCTGTGCTGGTCCTGGTTCCCAGCCAGCCTGGCAGCGCGACTCTCCTCGATTTTCTCGAGCGTCTCCGTCGAGACAAAACCATGCCTTGACCTCGGGCGCTCCCCAATACACTCCTTGGCAGCCTGTAGAGTTTCACGTTTGAAGGTATGCCACAGTTCTACAGGGTCCTCGAGGGCACCGAGCACATCAAGCCGATTTGAGACTGCCACCGCATACTCATGAGCACATGTCAAGTCCTTCAGTTTCTCAAGATGAAACACAGTATGGTTACCCCTTGAGATTTTTCTGGACATGAAATGAAGCTTAAGTGTAGCAACAACAAGTCTGTGATCTGTTCCAAAGAACTCAGCACTCCGGTAAACCCTGCAGTTCTGGAGGATCCTCCAACGAGTACTAACGAGGACGTGGTCGATCTCCTTAGCTATCCCTCTAGCATTACTATACCATGTCCAGCGGTGCAGCTCTGGTCTCTGGTACCAAGAACCGGCAATTCTCAACCTTCTGGACTTTGCAAAATTCAGAAGCAGAGAACTGTTGGGTGTTTCTGGTACCGGAGCCATGGGGACCAACACATAACTCGTAGCCATCTCTCACAGTGCCAGTAGTAGCATTGAAGTCGCCCAAGACAATGAGTGTGTCCCGAGGAGGACACTGGTCTAATACAGAGTTGAGTTTGGCATAGAACATCTCCTTCTCTTCAGTTTTACGCACCTCTGTAGGAGCGTACACTGCAACAAGAGACATGAAACCCAGAGTGTGTTTCATCCTCACCCGCATTATACGCTCATCAACTGGAGTAACCTCAACAACTGACGGCTGCAGTTTGCTGGAGATGCCTATAGCTACTCCCCGGTCACGGTGACCATTGCTCATGCCGGACCAGTAGTAGGTGTAACCCCCACTGCTAGTCTCGCCACTGCCAGGCCTCCTCGTCTCAGAGAGTCCCACTACATCCACCCTCAGCCTACTGAGTTCGCCCGATAGGAGAGGTAGTCGACGATCATCTGAGAGGCTCAGAACGTTCCACGAGATTACACGAAGAACCCTCCGGAGGCTTATTCCAGGAGTGATTCGACGGGCAGGCGCCACTTCTGCACCGCCCCGGCCACCCCCATAAGAAAAAGTTGTCCTAGGGGCCCCTACCACTCGATTTAGAGTGCGGGATTCCCGAGGGCTATGCCCCGCACTCGTCATAGGCAAACCCCTCCCCTGCGTCGGCATTGGAGGGGTCTGCATGGTCGGGCCCCCCGGCAAAACCGGGTCGGGGGCGCGGTTACCATGCCCCTGGCCTCTACCTATTAAAATGTTAGTGGCTAGGTTAGGTTTTTACAGGGAGGGGTCGCAAACCCCTCCCCAACCAATCTATGTCAGGGATTGGCCTTACTGCTCACCGTGGCCAGGGACGCAGAACCCCCTGTAGGGATTAACCCCAGGCTGCCCACTATTTCACCCATAGCTGGGGCTGGATGGCCATTGACTCAATAGTGAGTTCATCTGCCCTTAAAGACCTACCGATAAAGAAGAAATAAAGAAATTTATTGGCATAGTCATTTACATGGGATTAGTTGTGAAGCCTAAAATCCAATTGTATTGGTCTAAAAGTGATTTGTATGATGATCCATTTGTACCAAAGCTAATGTCAAGGGAAAGGTTTGAGATTCTCTATAAATTTCTACATTTTGTAGATAATACAGATCATCAAAATTCTGCGGACAAATTGTACAAGGTCAGACCACTGATTGAGCTACAGGTTGACAATTTTCAAGCTGTGTACAAACCTGGCTCCAAACTCGTTGTAGATGAGAGTATGGTGCCATTTAGAGGAAGATTAGGTATCAAACAGCACGTTCCAGGCAAAGCTAACATACAGTATATGGAATGAAATTATACAAGGTGTGCACACCTGAAGGATATACATGGAATCTGGGCGTTCATGTAGGGAAGAATAATAAAATTGCTGGCCTAAATGCAACTGAATCACTTGTTGTAAGAATATGTGAAAAATTGTTAGGTATAGGATGCACTATCTATACTGACAATTACTACACCTCAGTGACCCTGGCAAAATACCTCTTGACCAAGAAGACTTATACTTGTGGAACTGTTAGAGTACACTGGAAGTACTTGAGTAAAGAATTACTGAAAGCAAACTTGAAGAAAGGAGAAATGAAGGCAGCAGAAAACAGACAAGGTGTAAAATTTTACAAGTGGAAAGACAAGAGAGATGTTTTGACACTGTCAACAGTGCCTGAACATAGCAATGATATAGTTCCAAGTGGAAAGAAAAATAGGAAAGGGGAAGAGATCGTAAAACCTGAAAGTGTTTTTGAGTACAATAAAGCAAAAAAAGGTGTTGACGTTGCTGACCAACTAAATTCCTACTACTCGCCACTACGGAAATCAAGAAAGTGGTATAGAAAGCTTGCTCTGGAAATGGTTGCTGGGATAGCAGTAACTAATGCTCAAATTCTGTATAATAAATATTGCTCAAGAAGACCAGTATGTCTAAGAAGTTTCACAGAGTCATTAGTGCTCTCTCTAACAAAAAATATTCCTGAAGAAAAAATAAAACCAGGGAAAAGGACCTCTGATATATCGGGTGCAAGAACAGAGCAAACTCTTCAGGAAGCAGATGGACAAAAGAAAATCACAAGGAAGAGATGCAGAGGATGTTATGAAAAGATATCACTAAGAGAAGGATACAAGGTAGCCTCAAACAAGGCTAGGAGAAGATCCACCTTCTGCAGTGCATGTGATGGTCAGCCACATCTCTGCCTTCCATGTTTCAATGAAAAACATGCCTCATACTAAGGAAAATGCATGGGAAATAGGGAAATAATTACACATTTGGATAATTGAATTTCGTTTTAATATAATTTTTTTTTAGTTTTTTTTTACGGAATAAATTTCATGAGATTTATGGTATTTTCTTCTCCAGTTAATTACTGTTGCATTATATAATGCTTGTATTTTTCTTGTAGGGTGTTACACAGTTTTAATAAATAAAATTATCTAATCAATTAATCTAATTTCAATGTTTAACTTTTGCTTTATATGTATTCTCGTATGTTTTATTTGATAACTTTTATTTATTTTAGAACTTTAGCTTTATTTTCATATCGATTATAATACAAATAGGATAACATTATTATATATGAAAACTGAATTTGTATAAAAAAATTGATGAACAAGGAAAAAGGAATTTTGGGCTAATCATAAATGAATTAATTATTTACACAATTATGAGTATTATTGTATTACCTGATACCATTGCAGCACATCTGTAGCCATAATAAAAACAAATGTACATACAAATTGGCTATGTACTCATGTTTGCAAAAGTTTTTAAAAAGGGTTATACGGGCCACGGATGTACCGATATGCAAAGAAGGAAACATCTGCTTGGTACACCGGCGGCCCAATACGCAGTTAACGTGTTTTATTAAGGCTTAACTAAGGGATGAACACTGTAGTAGCTAGTTAGGACGCGATTGGGTTAGGGAGGAGGGGGCCACGGCCCCTCTCCTCTCAACCCGAGAAGAGAGAGGGGGGGTGAATGAGAGAGGCACCGCGCACGTCCAACTTATGCTTTGTTCCAAACCAGACTGCCCGAGGCCCGTGTCCCCAAGGGCCAATCGGCCCAAGCTGCCACCTTCCCGTCTCTTTTTCTCCCGCCACAAACCTCATCAGCCAATAGCGTCCCCCGCACGTACACACATACTCACAGGGGTCGCGTTATTCACACACACAAACGCACACACCCAGACATCCAACCGTTATGCACACACAAGCGTACACACTCACCGTACATACGTACATAGAGCCAACCGTCATCCCACGTCCACCACACTGGTGGAATCCACCTTCATAACACTGAGGTTGTAACAATTAGCGCGTTTTCGCGACGTTTACCAACCTGGTTCAGTCCAGCCAAGACCAGTCTAGGCTGGACTGATGCTCGCGAAAACACTTCTAGACTGGCCCCGTCCCATTCGTTGTTCCTATTGGCTGGGGGATCAAGTGGGCGGGCCTACCGTCCTGCCAGCTTTACCCTCAACCCCCCCCCACAGACACACCAAAGGGTTATTAATTTTGTAATGCCAGGATTTTGATATACGTAGTAGATTAAGATCAACATATTTTCATTCTAGGCTTAATGAGCATATGGAAATGTATGTAGATTTTGTAGATGATATGCATTGTTCCTCGTAACATATATCATTAATTCCCTTCCATCCTTTCTTCCCTTCCCCCCCTCCATCATTCGCTCTCCCTTTGTCTCCCTCCCTATACATCCACCTCAAACCGGTTATTTCTGCGATCACTTAAATTAGCGAATCTTAATCCCCATAGATGAAAACATTCTAGAATCAACAACAATCACTTCGTCTTCAGGTATTTTGAGTATTCGTATAGTAAATTGCTTTAGGAAATCCATGACATCAATAAGTGTACGTGGTACGCTAAATTATTATCATTCCTGGAATTCGCGGGAAGACACCACTGTTCTCCTCGTGGGAAAGTGTTGCGAAAGCTTACCACAGTTTCGACTGTATATATTAGGAGAATTAAACTATCTTTACCGACAAATTTTCATCATCGTTGAACATTATTTATTACACCGTAGTTCATAAAGTATTCTTTTTATGCTCATATTTTAGCATGGTTGTAAATCATTCAACGTCAAATATTATTTAAGTCATGGGTATATCAACGAACACACTCCGTGTTTCCCGCGCGAGAGGCCCGACCCAAGCCAACCCCCTCGCCACGAGGCTCAGTCAAGGCCGTCTCAATCTATAAAGGCCTGCGCCTGAGATTTATGACGTCACGGACTGAGTCTGTACGAGGCCACCGAGATGACAAGTTTACCTACCTAATTATATGTTTATCAGTATAAAAGATATATTGTTATCTTCGGAAATGTTTGTTCTATAATATTATCAAATAAAAACCCGTAAAACACACTAAAGAAATGCCATTATGAGACTCTCAAGAAATATGCATGAACTTAAACTCTTCACCATTTAATATTTTCTCGAAAACATTTTCATGGAGAACATCAATAGAAGCGAATTTAGTTACTTTCATTGCTATATTTTGTTTTCTGATAATGAATCAGCAGCATGCAAATAGCGTTAACTAAATACATAACATCATGAAATCGGGTATTTCCTACCTAATTATTGTTTATTCAGTTAAAAGATATATTGTTATCTTCGGAACTGTTTATTCTATACTTTATCAAATAAAAAACCGTAAAAGACTAAGTAATGCTTATGAGATCTCAAGAATATGCATGAACTTTAACTCTTCGCCATTAATTTTTTGCTCAAAAACATTTTACATGGTGAATATCAATAGAGCGGAATTTATTACTTTCCATTGCTATATTTCGTTTCCTCTATAATATTAGAACCATCCCAAATTAGCGTTACTAACTAACGGATCATGAAATCGGTATTTTCCCGATTGATGATGTTATTTATAGTTAACGCTAAGTATGTATGTTCTAATCATTATCAGAAAACATTATCAAATGGAACAATTAATCAGCTTTTGTATTCTCCATGTAAATTTTTTCGAGCAAATATAAATGGCGAGAGTTAAGTTCATGATATTCTGAGTCTCATAAGGCATTTCTTAGTGTGTTTACTGTTTTTTATTTGATAATATCGCGAAGACACATTTTCCAAGATAACAGTTATCTTTATACTAAAACTATATTATAGGAAATTAACGATTCTGATTATGTATTTACTAATAATTTATGCATGCTGCCAATTATTTATAGTAAACGAATATTCAATGGAAAGCGATTAATTCCTCTATTCTATCTCTATGTAAATGTTTTGAGCAAATATTAATGGCGAAGAGTTATAGTGTGAAGGGTGCAATGAGAGCCGTACGCCGTACATCCTCACACGCAGAAAGCTCGGCTTCCTACGACTCGCATAGAGACCTCTACGACGTCCACGTCCATCTCGCCTCCGGGCCAGGCTTACATACAGACGGCTTTGGCTCAGTCCACTCCTGGCTTTCATCTCAATCAGGTTGGTGCAAAATTTATCTTCCCCCATCCGATAGAAATTTCCAACACTAGAACATTTACTTGCTTATTAAGATACTCGGGTATCAGTCGTTGCCGTGTTAACTGATTCCACTCCTGGCTTTCATCTCAATCAGGTTGAAGCTCTCTACAACTCATCTCGTTCTGCCACATGTGAACACAAACACACTACCCTTACATCCCCTCCCTATTTCTCACTATTCATTCTGTTATCTTTTTGTTTGGTTACATTGGAAAGGATAGGAGCTAGACTGCCATAATAGGTTAAGTAGTTTCGTAGTGTGTATTGAAAACGGTGAGGTGTGTATCTATCAGTGTCTACACATGTGACTCAGAAATATATCTTAGAGTATCGGGTGTGACCTCCAGCGTCCACTCGTGTCAGTTAGGAACTTTCATCATAGGAAACGGCAGAGTTGATAGAGTCTTCTCGAAGGATCGCGTCGTTCCCGATTAGCATATAAGTCTCTGAAAAATGTGTCAAGCAGCTTAGTGTATTTATCTGCATGTAATACACCCTCAGTAATTCTTCAATGTTCCATTAATATATAGTGTTAACCTTCGTGGAGACGAGTGTTTGGTATTAATAAACCTAAATTCTGAGGTAACTGATGCTTATGTAGTTTAATCAACCCAGGTGACATGCAAAGTGTGTTAAGGAAATACTTACTCACAGTCCTCCGAACTTAAGTACGTATTAACTCGGTAAAATATTCATTTGAAATATAAAATTCACGTTACTTTCTTGTCGATAAATATTAACATTCTGTTCAGGAGTTAAACTCTTTAAGGATAAATCTTGAACTGGTGGCAGCATACTCATAATATAATCTTACATTTCTTGTTGTCGTAACACGGCTGGGTTTCATTGGAGGAGTAAATTAATCTCATAACGGCCCCAGTACATATGGCAACACAATTTGACCTCAGGTAATAACCTCCTAGTTGACATATGAAAGGTGAACCGTGGTCATCATTCTGTGTGTGATGAGTTAGGTTTATAAATCTCTGGACGAAGAAAACATCCCAGCAACACAATATTGCAAGACCTGTCGCAGCCATGTCAAACATTGACTATATATAACCTATATAACCATCATGTATCATTTATATAGGTACTGGCATCCACTACCTGGGAATTTCCATATATAGCAGGCCGCGGCAAGGCGGCAGAATATGCACGGTGGACCAGTGTCTCCTCCGGTAGCGGCTGTCCAAAAGACACGGACAGCGCCTTGGCCCGGTGCACCAAAGCCAGGCGGAGCGCGGTGCCCTCCTCGCTCAGGCCCTTTGCAGGGGCACCACACATATCTCCCGTGTGTGGTGGCGGGCCTCTCTTTCTAACCCACTCCTTTATCCCGCGTCCTACTTCGTTTCCATCCCTTATGTCCTCATTGTTATTTTTCAATTCGTTGATGGGCTGGCTCTGTTTTCATCTCAGTCATCAGCATAGCAGTTGTGTCCAACATTGCTCCTTCCCGCTCATCGCCCTGGGCGGTTGGCGCCAAACCACCCACGCCGCTCTCTCCCGCCACAACTGACGCCGCTTGTCCACCGGTCGCTATTTTGAATGCTCAACCGTCCCCGACCGCCCGGTGTTGAGATGAAATCGGCCCACTTCGTAAATCGTCCCGCGGACGCTTATTTAACCTAAATAACTCTACAAAACCTAACACAAACCTATCCTAAACCTAACGTAACCTAAGCCAGACCTAAACTTAACTTCAATATAACTTAATCTAAACCTAAAAACTACGTTTGCCGATCTGAGGGGCGATCTGATAGAAGATTTTTAAAGTGGTTAAAGGGATATTATAAAGGCGATGTAGGAAAAGTTCATACGGCTAGTAACCAGGGTAGAGCACGCAGTAACGTACTCAAGCTGGAAAAGCGTAGATATAGAAAGGAAATAGGGAAATAATGGTTCATAAGTAGGGTGGTAAATGACTGGAATGGACTCAGTCGTCAGGTGGTTAGTGCAGAGTCAATAGAGAGTTTTAAAAGGAGGCTAGACAATTTAATGGATGGGGATGATGTAGGCTATAGTGTTAAGTAACAGGAACTACCAAGTGTATAGGTCTCACGACCTCTTGTAGCTTCCTTATGTTTTCTTCCCTCAGATAGCCACATATAGTTTTCTAGGTTTAATTTAAGTTATATTTAAGTTATGTTTAGGTCTGGTTTAGGTTACGTTAGGTTTAGGATAGGTTTGTGTTAGGTTTTGTAGAGTAATTTAGGTTAAATAAGCGTCCGCGGGACGATTTACGAAGTGGGCCGATTTCCTGCACGACACCGGCAGCAGCTTCACAGATATTCTTCTTTTGTTCATCGTCAGTGCCACATGTCAGGAGTTTCTCCTTCCTACACGTGTTTTAAACGCTGGACATCGTCTTTTTTTGGGAGTGCAACTGCTCCCCGTGTCTAGGGGGTGGAAATATTAGTCCAATTTCAACTTTGTTGTATGTTGTTGGATGTTGGACGGCCTCCTAGGCCATCGGCTGGGTTCTCGCCACCCACTCCCCGTGTCGGGGCTGGTGTGATAAAACACACACCCTGTGTCGGGGCTGGGGGGATGCCACCGACTCTGTTATCGAGGATGGCGTGATAAAACACATACCCTGTACCGGGGCTGGGGTGATGCCACCCACCCCCTGTGTCGGGGCTGGGGTGATGCCACCCGCTCCCTGTGTCGGGGCTGGTGTGATAAAACAAACCCCCTGTGTTGGGGCTGGAGTGATACAACATATCCCCTGTGTCAGGGCTCGGGTGATGCCACCCACTCCCTGTGTCGGGGCTGGCGTGATAAACACACACCCTGTGTCGGGGCTGGGATGATCCCACCCGTTCTGTGTCGGGGCTGGTATGATAAAACACACACCCTGTGACGGGGCTGGGGTGATGCTACCCGCTCTCTGTGTCAGGGCTGGTGTGCTACAACACACACCCTGTGTCGGGTCTGGGATGATGCCACCCGCACCTTGTGTCGAGGCAGGCATGATAAACACACCCCTTGTGTCGGGACTGGGGTGATGCCACCCGATCTCTGTGTCGGGACTGGTGTGATAAAGCACACACCCTGTGTCGGGGCTGGGGTGATGCCACCCGCCCCGTGTGTCGGGGCTGGTGTGATACATCACACCCCCTGTGTCGGAGCTGAGGTGATGCCACCCACTCCCTGTGTCGGGGCTGGGGTGATGCCACCCACCCCCTGTGTCGGGGCTGGTGTGATGCAACCCGCCCCCTGTGTCGGGGCTGGTGTGATAAACCACACCCCCTGTGTCGGGGCTGGGGTGATGCCACCCACCCCATGTGTCGGGGCTGGTGTGATGCCACCCGTCCCCTGTGTCGGGGCTGGGGTGATGCCACCACCCGCCCCCTGTGTCGGGGCTGGTGTGATGCCACCCGCCCCCTGTGTCGGGGCTGGTGTGATAAATCACACACCCTGTGTCGGGGCTGGGGTGATGCCACCCACCCCCTGTGTCGGGGCTGGTGTGATAATACACATTCCCTGTGTCGTGGCTGGGGTGATATCACCCACCCCTGTGTCTGGGCTGGTATGATAAAACACACACCCTGTGTCGGGGCTTGTGTGATAAAACACACACCTTGTGTCGGGGTTGGGGTGATGCCACCCACTCCCTGTGTCGGGGCTGGTATGATGCCACCCACTCCCTGTGTCGGGGCTGGTGTGATGCCGCCCACTCCCTTTGTCAGGGCTGGTGTGATGCCACCCACCCCCTGTGTCGGGACTGGGGTGATGCCACCCACTCCCTGTGTCGGGGCTGGTGTGATGCCACCCCCTCCCTGTGTCGAGGCTGGGTTGATGCCACCCTCTCCCTGTGTCAAGGCTGGGTTGATGCCACCCTCTCCCTGTGTCAAGGCTGGCGTGATGCCACCCTCTCCCTGTGTCGATGCAGGAAGACAGCTCGTGGGACCTGGAGGTGCGCTGCGTCAGGGATGAGAGGGAGACGGAGTCCTACCTCTACCGCCGGATTCCTCTCTCTCGGCAGGACGCTCTTTCCAGGGCACCTGTGGCTTCTACGGCGGCCCCTTGGACGCTTTGTTCTTCTTGCTGGCCGAGCCCAGTTTTGTCAAGGACGGCCTCCCCTGCGTAGAGGGCGCCCAGGAGGCCAGGTGGCTTTCTATTCGTGGCTTGTCCCGGTTGCCCTGGCGGAAGGCCGGACTGGACCTGCCGAGATGTAGAGTGCGGGTGCCGCCGGTAAGCCGTGAAGCCCTTCCCCGTTCTGGACCCCGGTCCCTGTTCTCCGGGCGTCTGACGGCTTTCCGCGTGTAATGGCTGCCTTCCTCTGGGAGTCCCGGCTGTCTGCCAAGGACCTTTTGTGGTAGGCGCAACCGCTGAGGGAGGAGCTCTTTCGCCTGGACTTTCAGGAGAGGCAGCACGCCTCCCTGATGGCTTCTTCTGCTGCCTTCTTCAGCCAGCTGGCGGGCTGGCAAACCTCCTTCGCCGCGAATCACACTTCCCTCTCCCTGGTCTCGCTCTCTGATGTCTGTCGGGCGTTGGTGACCGCATGTGATGCGTTCAGTGCCTCCCTCTTCCCGACGGTTCGCCCGGCCGTCGCTGCCCGCTTGGCCCTTCGGCGTGAGGCCTTTCGTGGCCTGCCAGAGGTGACTCGACACCAGCTTCTCCGGATTGGCTCCTTCGCTTCAGGGTCTTGCCGGGGTGGGTCTTCAGGGATTGGAAGCTCCAGGTCCTGGGCTTTTCACTCAGGGCGTGCTGCATTCCCCAGGGACACCACTAAGGGTCGCTCTGGCTTCTAAGCCTCCTTTCCAGGGTTTCCTGTCTGGGTTTCGGGCAGCCTGGCCGCAGAAATGCTTGGCCGCCAGGATGGTCCAGAGAGGTTTTACTTGGCCCTGGATAAGCCTGCCGCCGCTTCGGCGCCCTCCTCCTTAGACGCCAGTCTCCACTGTGTGCTAGCCAGCCACGTGTCGGAAATGCTCTCCTCCGGAGTGGTGGAGAAAGCGCGGGGTAAAGTCTTTCTTTCCCGCATTTTTATCGTCCCCAAAACGGATTCTCCGAATGGAAGGCTCATCC
>JACEEZ010017201.1:167500-170000 GCA_016584305.1 Chionoecetes opilio
TTTTTAGTTTTATATTTAAATGTATTAATAAGTTTCACTTAAAATATAAATACACATAAATATAAAGCTAAAAAACATATTATGGATTAGGATAACTTGGTTCAAGGCATTTATACTATTGCTCACTTATCATACCGCGAATTTAATGACTTCAAACATTCGTTCCCTAAACTTCCACAAATTCAGTTCGATGCCTTAAATGACCTTAAATCTGATAATACTATCTTAATCACTAGACCCGATAAAGGAGCCCAACTGTCACCTCAGATAGGTACCAAAGGTGACGAGAGAACGCTTTTGTCCCGGCGTCCCTAATGGCTTGGTTTGTGTGCAATGCTAGTTTCTTGATGAGAGTGAGGTCTAGGCGAGGAGAAGCAGCTGCTAATATGGCGGAGAACCATGCTCGAACGTAGTATCTCACAGTGAAAACGCAGAAGTTTGTCAGTTTCTCCTGGAAATTGATATTTCGACTGGGTTCACGAATAAGCGAGCATTTGGAACGAAGCTGTTCGAACTGATCAAGGAATATCCTGATTTTCAAAGCATAAATGGCCCTTGCCATCCATATTGCACGATGTAGCGCACCCGTGACACTGAACTGGACGGAGGAGCGGTTGTGGGGTACTGACCCAAGAAAGATTAGTGTAAGCTCCAGGAACTCTTTGTAATCGTCACGAGGATGCTTTTGCTGCAGAAATGCTTGAGAAAGCTGTATAATTTCTTCATACCACAGCTGAACCCGCAGCAAAATAGTTTCATAAGAACATAAGAAAATAAGGAAGCTACAAGAGGCCGTGAGGCCTACACGTGGTAGTTCCTGTCACCTAACACTACCTACATCCACCTTTCATCCCCATCCATGAACCTATCCAGCTCCCCTTTAAAGCTCCCCAATGACTCAGCACTAACTACCTGTTTACTGAGACCATTCCATTCATTCACCACCCTATTTGTGAACCAGTTTTTCCCTATTTCCTTTCTAAATCTACGCTTTTCCAGCTTGAATCCGTTACTTCTTGTTCTGCCCTGGTTAAAAGCCGTAAGAACTTTTCCTGCCTCTCCTTTATTAAATCCCTTTATCCACTTAAAAACTTCTATCAGATCGCCCCTTACTTTGCGTCTCTCGAGTGAGTGTAATTTTAATAACTTCAATCTCCTCTCATAACTAAAGTTACGCATCCCTTGTATCATTTTGGTCATCCTTCTCTGCACTTTTTCTAACAACACTATATCCATCCAGTAATATGGAGACCAAAACTGAACTGCATAGTCTAGGTGAGGCCTGACTAGAGCCAGATAAAACTTTAGAATAATTTCCGCACTTCTACTTTTAACACTTCTGGTAATGAATCCTAATACTCTATTAGCTCAATTTCTGGCCTCAATACATTGTTTCCTAGGTCGGAGATCTGGGCTCACCCTCACTCCAAGATCTTTTTCACCTTCTGATCTTTTCAGCGATACATTGCTTATGGTGTATCTATTACCAGGGTTTTTTCTACCAACATTCATAACGCTACATTTATCAATATTAAATTCCATCTGCCATCTGACTGTCCACTCGTTAAGTTTATCTAAGTCTCCCTGCAATATGTTTACGTCAGACTGTGGAATTCATGGAAGTGAAGTACTTTGTTTGATCTATTTGTGGCCACATGTTTCTGAAGTCAAGGAAGAGGCAGACTTCTGGTCCTTTGGATTGTTCTTGGAAAAAAGAGGAAAACACGTTATTCAATAGGATCTCGAGAACATGATGACGGCATGCGAAGTAGAGCAGTGGCTTGTCTAGCATCATCTCAAGGCAAAGACAGACTCCCAACCTGCCGCCCGTATTCACTGCCGTTGTGACAAATCAGACAACAACGATGCGGTCCTTCAGGCTCCACTCAGTAAGGACCTCTCCTATCACTACTGCTGTTGGTTCATCATTTCCATCAGAAAGCTTCGGCACTGCAAGGATCTTCTGTATTCCGGCGGAGTAGGCCATGACTGCCATTCTTAAAATATGAAATCAGTGTGTTGGATACTGTCAGTGTGTTGGGTACCTTTTTAGTGATTTTTTCTCCTGAAAGAAGCCACTATCCCATTAATGGGTTTTATTTAGATGTTACTTATTAATAAATAACAAGTTTATTGTAATTATGGACTGTTTTTAGATGGTTTAACAGTAAACACTTACATGTTTAAATCGCTGAGTGTTAAAGGGCACGAGTGACACTGCACCACAACCTTCCTCTATTACGTCTTACGGGTGACTGAGTGCAACCTTCCTGTGCGACCCCTAAATATGAAGCAATCACATTGATACTTATCCTGCCATATCATCCATCGAAGTGTATTAAAATATCTATCAAGCGAAAGAATACAACAACTTTCAATTTTCTGACCCACCCTTATATATATATAATATATATAATATAATATATATATATATATATATATATATATATATATATATATAATATATATATATATATATATAATATATATATATATATAT
>JACEEZ010017201.1:172500-182500 GCA_016584305.1 Chionoecetes opilio
ATTACATACGCAGCCATCATTATATATCATCATTATATATTATCCGCCCTCTGAGAGGATTTCTTAATTATAATGTTAAACTAAAGAAATGTTCAATCATATATATGCTATATATATATATATATATAAAATATATATATATATATATATATATATATATATATATAATATATATATATATATATATATATATATATATATATATATATATATATATATATATATATATATATATATATATATATATATATATATATATCATATGGCACATTTTTGGAACCAGGTCCGACCAGGGGAAGGTTTTAAGCCCACTTATGAGATGATCTGATCACTTTTTTTTTTTTTTTTTAGCTGCCTATTAGCGAGAATTGTGAAAAAAAAGTGGGTTGCGAGAATTGAGGAAACCTTGATGTAGGGTGATGGGTAATGGGTGAGTGAATGGGTGGGGTGATGGGTAATGGGTGTGGGGTTAGACCTGTTCAGAAAACAATTTTTTCCTATTTTTATACCCCCCTGCAAGGTTTCCCATGCTTTTTGACCTGGAAAAGCCGAAAATCACAACCATTTTGAGCTAAAATGTCAGGAACCTTTGCCTCATTGGACCTCAAGATATTAAGCCCGCGACAGTAGAAAAGCGCCTAATTTTGCCTTCCGCCAGACTTTTTTTCACCTGAGACTTTTGTTACAATTGGGATAGAACAACAAATTGGGTATCAAATTGAAGCATTTTTAATATTATTTCTGAAAAAACAATCCAAGTAAACATTCAAGAAAAAAAGACACATCATATCCAGAGAAGAAGACTTTTACATTGCTGACATATTCCAGGGCCTTGCTGTAGTCATCACTCCTTGGCCATGTCGCCACAGGTTGCAGAAGCCAGTCATACTCAATGCCAAGGGTGTCAAGCAGAAGATGACTCTCTGGACCAACTAGATCAGCCAGAGTCGTCTTGGCTGTAACCTGAGGGAACATAGGTTTCCCTCGTCTGAAGCTATCTGGCTTCTCAGTGGCGTGCAGCTTGGCAACAATGTCCTGCTTCTCTTTGTCACTGAGTCTGCTACCGAAGAGAGCGAACGGCACAACCTCCTGTGTCAGGTACCACTTGTGGTTTTCAAGTTTTTGTAGCAGTGCCTGAGCAATCTCTGGATCTGTTCTCTTGAACTTCATCATGTCCTTCATGAACTGCAGACCATTTGCAGGAGCATCTGCAGCAAGTGTAGATGACATCCACATGGGTGTATGAAACATGAACATTGTTCATGTTTGCTGAGCAGCTGGCGTACGATGAAGAAACTGTTGTGAAGCTGGAACGCCTCAACCTCTTCCTAGGACTGTTCTATACACCCATGTGGATGTCATCTACACTTGCTGCAGATGCTCCTGCAAATGATCTGCAGTTCATGAAGGACATGATGAAGTTCAAGAGAACAGATCCAGAGATTGCTCAGGCAGTGCTACAAAAACTTGAAAACCACAAGTGGTACCTGACACAGGAGGTTGTGCCGTTCGCTCTCTTCGGTAGCAGACTCAGTGACAAAGAGAAGCAGGACATTGTTGCCAAGCTGCACGCCACTGAGAAGCCAGATAGCTTCAGACGAGGGAAACCTTTGTTCCCTCAGTTACAGCCAAGACGACTCTGGCTGATCTAGTTGGTCCAGAGAGTCATCTTCTGCTTGACACCCTTGGCATTGAGTATGACTGGCTTCTGCAACCTATGGCGACATGGCCAAGGAGTGATGACTACAGCAAGGCCCTGGAATATGTCAGCAATGTAAAAGTAGTGAATGACATTGCTGAGCGGGGAGTCAAGATGATGACTGATTTCGCAAACATCATTACCACAGATTCTCAGCAAAAACAGTACCTTCTTCAAACTGTGGAATACAACCGTGAGCGATTTGATAGCTTCAAGAAGCAAACTCTGAAAAAATGACTGTGAAGTGTCCTTCTGACATAGACAATAGAGTTTTCTGCCACTTGAAAATAGTTTTTAGAGTCTTTGTCACACATTTTTTGATGTCAAGATTGTAATATTTATGAAATTTATATGAAATTTTCAGAAAATTTTGCTTTTTTTCTGGATATGATGTGTCTTTTTTTCTTGAATGTTTACTTGGATTGTTTTTTCAGAAAAATATTAAAAATGCTTCAATTTGATACCCAATTTGTTGTTCTATCCCAATTGTAACAAAAGTCTCAGGTGAAAAAAAGTCTGGCGGAAGGCAAAATTAGGCGCTTTTCTACTGTCGCGGGCTTAATATCTTGAGGTCCAATGAGGCAAAGGTTCCTGACATTTTAGCTCAAAATGGTTGTGATTTTCGGCTTTTCCAGGTCAAAAAGCATGGGAAACCTTGCAGGGGGGTATAAAAATAGGAAAAAATTGTTTTCTGAACAGGTCTACGTGACTGTGGGGTGATGGGTGAGTGAATGGGTGTATATATATATATATAATATATATATATATGTATATATATATATATATATATGTATATATATACTAGCCGCAAAGCCGCCCTCCGGGCGGACTTTTTGGCTAGCTACTGCGGAGGGCTATTGGTGGGCCTTCGGCCCACCACCTGTGTTTGGTAGGCCTACGGCCCACCAAACACGGACTCTCCAGATAGCCCCTTCTAACTTTCCTGAAATCATGGATGTAGAAATGTATGTATTCCCCCCACCCATTCACTCACCCATTACCCATCACCCCCCACCCATTCACTCACCCATTACCCATCACCACACACCCATTCACTCACCTATTACCCATCACCCCCCACCTATTCCCTCACCCATCACCCATCACCCCCAACCCATCACCCCCAACCCATCACCCCCCACCCATTCACTCACCCATCACCCCACACCCATTACCCATCACCCCACCCATTCACTCACCCATTACCCATCACCCTACATCAAGGTTTCCTCAATTCTCGCAACCCACTTTTTTTCTTCACAATTCTCGCTAATAGGCTGCTAAAAAAAAGAAAAAAAAGTGATCGGATCATCTCATAAAGGCCCCCATCCACGGTACGATTGGTCGTACGATCTGATCCGACAGACCTGATCCGATGGATTTCCTACCACCCACTAACGATCCGACCGCACCTCAAGACCAGTTCAGTTGGTGATAGAAACGGTGGAGAGCGGTTCCCATGATGGGTCTATGCAACGAGGATCGAATTACTTTTGATGGAATCTGATACCACAACTGAGGAGCGTAAACATCATCCGCGTTCACACCAAATTTCATAGAGGCTATTATTTTACATACATTACATACATTACACAAATATTTTACATATATTACAGAGGCTATTCACAGAGATTATTTTCTTAATATATTTCCGGAACACACTTTTCATATCGTTTTTTTTTTTTTACTGTTTCAACATTAGCCTCACTGTCGCTCACTGTCGCTCCTTGAGTTTCTCTACCAATACTTCATAAGTTGCATTTTTCTTAAATTTATCCATTTACTCTGCTTTTTATTTCCCACAAACATTCAGTTTCTATATAATTGAATGAATTCTGTCCAAAAGTGCTTCTCATTAAAGAAACAATTCTTCTTGGTAGTCCTCTCGCGACGCTGTCAGTGGCGAAACTGACGGCTGGCCTCACGATCAGCACACTCACGGTGCGATCCGGTCTGAACCGGATGATCTGTCGGATCTAAAAACCAAACACTGCTTGGTCGCATCCGACCAGCTGTCAGTCGGTCGGACAGACCAAAATCACCCCACTCACGATCCAATCTGGTTGGATCCAACCAGATCTGTCCGATGGTCGTACGACCAGATCGCACCGTGGATGGGGGCCTTAAGTGGGCTTAAAACCTTCCCCTGGTCGACCTGGTTCCAAAAATGTGCCATATGATGGGATTGGGCCACGGGGGGCGGAACCTATACCACACATACACACACACACACAGACAGACAGACAGACAGGCACACTTTCTCTTATATTATTATTACTAGCCGCAAAGCCGCCCTCCGGGCGGACTTTTTGGCTAGCTCCTGCGGAGGGCTATTGGTGGGCCTTCGGCCCACCACCTGTGTTTGGTGGGCCTTCGGCCCACCAAACATGGATTCTCCAGATAGCTCCTTCTAACTTTCCTGAAATCATGGATGTAGAAATGTATGTATTCCCCCCACATATTCACTCACCCATTACCCATCACCCCCCACCCATTCACTCACCCATTACCCATCACCCCCCACCCATTCACTCACCCTTACCCATCCCCCCCACCCTTTCACTCACCCATTACCCATCACCCCCACCCATTCCACTCCCCCATTACCCATCACCCCCCACCCATTTACCACCCATTACCCATCACACCCCACCCATTCACTCCCCATTACCCTCACCCCCACCCCCTTACCCACACCCCCCACCCATTCACTCACCCATTACCCATCACCCCCACCCATTCACTCACCCATTACCCATCACCCCCCACCCATTCACTCACCCATTACCCATCACCCCCCACCCATTCACTCACCCATTACCCTCACCCCACACCCATTCCCATCCCCCCACCCATTCACTCACCCATTACCAATCACCCCCCACCCATTCACTCACCCATTACCCATCCCCCCCACCCATTCACTCACCCATTACCCATCACCCCCCACCCATTCACTCACCCATTACCCATCCCCCCCACCCATTCACTCACCTATTACCCATAAACCTACATAAAGGTTTCCTCAATTCTCGCAACCCACTTTGTTTTCCACAATTCTCGCTAATAGGCTGCTAAAAAAAAAAAAAAAAAAGTGATCGGATCATCTCATAAGTGGGCTTATGACCTTCCCCTGGTCAACCTGATTCCAAAAATGTGCCATATGAGGTGTTTGCGCCACGGGGGGCGGAACCTTATACCACACACCACACCAGACAGACAGACAGACAGACAACAGCAGACACACTTTCGCTTATATTATTATAGATATTTTTATATATAAAATATATATATATGTTATATATATATATTAATATAGATTATATTATATATATTATATATATATATATATATAATATATGTTTATATATATATATATAAAATATATAATATATATATATATATATAATATATATATATATAAAATATATATATATTTTATATATATATCTATATATATAATAATATATATATATTTTATATATATTATATATATATAAAATCTATATATATATATATATAAAAAGGGGGAGGTGGTAGCGGAGGGGGTTAGCGTCTCCGACTGGCGTTCTCGGTGACCCGAGTTCGATCCCCGAAGAACCCAAAACCTTTCTGCACCGTCGAGGGGCCTAAAAACCCACCCACATGCCCTGCCCATCAACTCAAACCTTCGACTGCGATGGATCGGAGGATACAGGGGGGCGGCATTAGCCTCTAATCACAGGCGTCACTATAAAAATCCTGCCTGCGCCCTACGGCGGACCAACCATCAGGCCCTCAAGTGAACCTCCAGAGCCCACTATCCGAGCCCTGGGTCACCACTGCCTACAGGCCGCTATAGCATAATGTAAAAAAAAAATAAAAAAAAAATAAAAATAATAAATAAATAAATAAATAAAAAAAAAAAAAAAAAAAAAAAATATTGCACCTATAACAAATGGCGATACAAATTAACACCACGCCAATATGAACCGAAGCGGCAGTGGACAGGATTAAACGCATGAATGCTGCATGCGAGCCCAACCTCTTGCAGCCGAGCTACCTCAATGGGACAAGTGCAGAAAAAAATAAAATATCAACGAATGGCGCTACATAAGAAATAACGAAATAAGAGAAAGAAGCATCTACGTGACACTTGTAAATATACCTACCTGAACAAATATGGAATGAGATAATTATCCTCACTAATTGCATGTGCATGTATAACAAATTAACAAATAATTTTTATCTTTCAAGTGAAAGGAGGCTAATAAATAGGCTATAGCTGTTTAAAGAGGAGGAATGGCAGTATTATTAACTGCAAACGGAAAAAAGGAGGATCATGGAGTGGTCATTAACACTAATTAAAAGAAGAATATTGCTAGAAAACATCATACCTATTGAGAGAGAAAAGGTACAATACTCTAAAAGTTGAAGATTGTTAGTGATAGAAGAATCTGCTGATGATTTTGCAAAATTGGATGGTAAGGGATACGATTATGATCAAATGGATGTAAAAAAAAGGATGCTGTGAAAGGAAGGGGAAATACGTAGTTCTAGAAAATATTTTGACAAAACGGAGTAACAGCTTATCAGTAAAAAGGATGACAGAGTGACGATACTGGTTAACTTTTGCATTAGTAGGATGAAATGAATAGGTGTGATAGAAAGTTGAAAGTCTTGCAGCACGAGGCCACTGAAGGGGAGAAGTATTGCAGTTATCAAGTTCAGAAGAGCAGTAAGTTGAAAATAACGACAGAAGATTGCAATATAAGCAACATTACGGAAGTGTTTGAGAGATTAAAGACAGTTAACTAGAGGAGGGGGGCTGATGCGGCGAAAAGCTTTTGACTACACCCTGTTCAGGATAGCTGTATGAGTGGACCCTCCTAAATCATGAGGCATACTCTTTATACATGGGTGTACAAAGACTGTAAAGAGCAAGCCTCTGGGAGGGAATAAACACAATGGACGGAAACGCCACAGGACATATAATTTCGTTAGAGTTGATTTAGTACCAGAAGATATTATAAATTTCCAGCTGAGATTCTTAGTAGTAAATGGCAGCCCAAAAATACTCTGCTCAGAATACGGAGAAGTTTGAATGTCATTGAAGAGGAGGGAGTAGTTTTCTAAAAGGTTGTGTCGAGTAGATAGGTAGAGAAGCTGAGTTTCTGATATATTGAACATAATTTACCGTGTTCTCTATACATTTATATGAAAATAATTTGCTCTAAATTTGTATTAATTGATGATACGTTTCTCTGTCCTTACGTGCTTAGAAAGGTTTATTTAAAAGATCATGCAAATTACTTTTTTATATTTCGTTATTCTTTACATAGCATCATTTGTTGATCCTCATTTCTTCTATTTTGGTGACCCGTCAAGGTAACTTGGTTGATAGAGGCATGGGATCGCATGCACCGTCTCTGCTTTCGAATCTGACCACTGCCGCTTGGGTTCATTATTGCGATGTGTCAATTATTTGAATCGTAAAGAACTTTACGTATAGTTGGTACATGCAAATTGTTTAGATATGATCTATGTGTCTTATCTCTTAGCTTTCACTGTTAAGGAAAATGATTACGAATGCAAGGTATTAATTAACTGATTATTTTTTTGCAATAAGGCATTGAGTCTATGTTTGTGATACGCTATTATGACATCTGCAGTATACAGTTGCAACGATCGAGGTGGCGCCATGCTCGCTAACTTTGTCAACCCGTCCTACCCCTACCGGGACACAAACCCAGGAATCTGCATGATACATCTAGACCTCCATCCAGGAGTGTGCCAGGTACGCACCATTTCATCCCACAGCACCGCACTGCATATATATATATATTATGTATATATATTATATATATATATATATATATATATATATATATATTTTGTTTGTGTGTGTGTGTGTATATATATATATATATATATATATATTATATATATATATATATATATATATATATATATATATATATATATATATATATATATATATATATATATATATGTGTGTGTGTGTGTGTGTGTGTGTGTGTGTTGTGTGTGTGTGTGTGTAGTGTGTGTCTGTGTGTGTGTGTGTGTGTGTGTGTGTGTGTGTGTGTGTGTGTGTGTGTGTGTGTGTTGTGTGTGTGTGTGTGTGTTGTGTTGTGTGTTTGTGTGTGTGTATGTGTGTGTGTGTGTGTGTGTGTGTGTTGTGTGTGTGTGTGTGTGTGTGGTGTGTGTGTGTGTGTGTGTGTGTGTGTGTGTGTGTATGTATGTGTGTGTGTGTGTGTGTGTGTGTGTGTGTGGTGTGTGTGTGTGTGTGTGTGTGTGTGTGTGTGTTTATGTGTGTGTGTGTGTGTGTGTGTGTGTGTGTGTGTGTGTGTGGTGTGTGTGTGTGTGTGTGTGTGTGTGTGTGTGTGTGTGTGTGTGTGTGTGTGTGTGTGTGTGTGTGTGTGTGTGTGTGTGTGTGTGTGTGTGTGTCTGAGTGAGGTAGTGTGTGTGTGTGTGTGTGTCTGAGTGAGGTAGTGTGTGTGTGTGTGTGTGTCTGAGTGAGGTAGTGAGTGTGTGTACTCACCTAGTTGTATTTACCTAGTTGTAACATATAGGAAGTGATCTATGCTCGTAGGGTCCTGTGTCTATATCTCTTGATATTAAGTTTAGCTTTAAATTCATGAACATTTTTGTCTTGCACTATTTTTCTTAAGGGTGTTCGATACGTTAATGATTCTAAATGGTAAACTGCATTTTTTGGACGTCCCACAGGCACTTTGTTTTTCACAATTTTTATACCGTATCCTCTTGTTTCTCCAACGTTCCATATTCCTACAGAGTAGAGAATCTACTCTGTCTATCTGTTCCATATTCTTCATCAATTTGTACACTATGATTAAGAACCCTCTTTCCCTTCTTTCCTCCAAGGAAGGCAGACCTAGTATTATCAATCTCTCTTTTTATGTTGGATCTCTCAAGCTGGACACCATTTGTATTGCTGCTTTCTATAACTTTTCGATGTTTCTATTATTCCTAATTTTGTAAGGAGACTACACTACTGCTCCATATTCCAACATAGGTCGTATTACAGCCATAATCAGTGTATTCATTCATTCATCCATGTAGTGGAATGAAGCTCTAATGTTAGTCAAAAGCTTGTGTATTTATCTTGTAATCTTGTTTATATGCTTCTCAGGCGAATTTTTTTTTTCTCATCTGCTTAGTTTATCGGCTCATTTTTTATCATGTAACTCCAGCATGGGCTCTTGTTACTCTGCCCTCTTTTTAAAACTTTGCACTTCTTGGTGTTAAAACTTAGTTGTATATTTTTTCAGTGTCCTACTCCAATATTTTACAATCCTATTCCACCCCTACTCTCTTCATTTGTTCTTAATGATTTGCACATAAACTGGCATAGCTATCGAATCTTTTATTCGATCATATCACTCATGTATATCAGGAATAGTATGGGAGCCAACACCGATCCCTGAGGTACTCCACTAGCTACCTCACTCCATCCTGAACCTGATCTTTCATTAAGGTATATGTGTCTTTTGAAAATTCGTTCGTCAACTTGATGATATTCCCTTTCACCCCTCCTGCATGCTCCACTCCAATTTCCACAAAATTTGCTTCTGATGTTATTTTATAAAAGGTATATATATACGTATATATATATAAAGAAATGTTATATAAGGATTAAATAATCCTTATTTAATAAGACCCACCTTAAGATGGGTCCACCCATCCTCCCCGTCCTTTTAGCACATCAACTGTCCTTGTGTAGACGCTCACAAATGTATGAAACAGGACCTCCCTTCCCTGAAGCCAATGATGCCCTATAACGATGCAAAACTCGTCCAGTTATTTCATGTAACGGTCTTTAAATATAGTCTGACACAATTTTGCCCATACACTTGTCAGTGACACTTGTCTCTATATATTATTAATTTGTCTTTATTCCTCCTCTTGTAGACTTGGACTATGTTCACACATTAATTGTCGAGTGGCACTACGCCCTCTTCCAATGTACACATCATAATTTTCTGTATCTTGTCTGCCAGATGATTCCTGCATTCTTTCAATATCCAGTTAGACTCCACCCATACCTGGGCCCTCCTTATATCCTTTTGTCTCACTTCCTAGACAGTCACTTCTATATCTCTCAATACCCTTTCCTTGCAGACTCGTTATTGCTTCATAAAATCACTTTCGAGGTTTTGAAAACCTCAGTTGATATTATCGGTTTGTCCTTTGTTTCCTCACACACTTCTCTAATCTACAATTTGCTGACTCCTATTTTTTTTTTCATTTTTCCATCAACGAATCTGTAGTAAAGCAAAG
>JACEEZ010017201.1:195000-210000 GCA_016584305.1 Chionoecetes opilio
CGCCCTGTTTATGGGGTGATCATTATGTCTTGCCACAGTAGGTTAGCTTTTACTTAATGATCCTTGTGATTTGTAAAGGTTTATTGTACACTTATAATATACAGCATATTATATATATATATATATATATATATATATATATATATATATATATATATATATATATATATATATATATATATACATATACAGTACAAGCATGTACAGAAATACACATAATGCTGCAGCAAAAAGTACAAAGCGGGCATCGTGTCAATGTGAAAATATATACTCCTTCAGATATATTTGAATCCTACAAAAATAAAAATCTACTTAGTCCCAATATCCCATAATATTATATATGTGACTTTTTTATTGATTATAGTTTTGAATATATTTTAAGTTTACCGTTTACAAGTTTGAAATCATTACATTTGATTATATAATAAGCATAACAAATAATACAGTTTGATTTACTAGAACTTATAATAGTATACCATATTAATTAAAATTTTCTCTTATATGAACCTAATAGAAAACGTTTCTACATAGACTATAATAAGAAACAGTACATGCATAATAACCTTAGGGCCCTGCCTGAAATTTACGATTTACTTCAAATTAAATTTCTTCATCCAAGCAACCGTATTTTGAATGTAAACCATATGTATTTCCGTCACAAAATCGTAAATAAAAAAAAAAAATTAAAGGTCCTATAAACGTGTTAAAATGTGATTTTGTCAAGTGAATGTTCTATGTAGTTTGTATACGTTATTTCGTGTCTATAGATCTACCTGATATAAGTCACCTGATTTTCACCATAACGCCGATTGGAATTCACGTGGATAACGGTTTATGTCATATGTTAACGTTATACTTACGTATCTTTAACATATATATCCACGTATTCATTAGGTATATATAACGTTTTGAATCCTCTAATATCACGTTACATCATGATGTTATAAGTACGTAATTGAAACGTAAAACCACTACGTACTATATTAGTAGAAGAAACACGTATTTCTGTAACGTCTTAATTACGTTGAAAAACGTTTTGTAGCGACGTAACCAAACACTACCTAAATACAACATACACAATTCATATTAACGTAATACTTACGTATCTATAACATATGTATCCTCGTATTCATTATGTCTGTATAACGTTTTGAATCCTTTACGTTACATCATGATGTTATACGTAAATACGTAACTGAAACGTAAAACCACTAAGTACTATATTAGTAGAAGAAACACGTATTACATAACGTCTTAATTACGTTCAAAAAACGTATCGTAGCGACGTAACCAAACACTACCTAAATACAACCTAGACAATTCAAGAGTGTACGCATGATTTACGTATATATTACGAATTTTCCTAACGTTACCAAAACGCTACCTTCTCAAAAAGTAAGGTTTACGTAGTGTGTTTGCTGGGATGACTTACTGATGAACCGTTGGACTCCAGGTGGTTAAGACAATTGTTGACAGACAAAATAATTATAAATATATAATTCGATTCAGCCTCCTTTTAAATATGATATTGAATTATTGGTCAACATGTCTAGTACCCCAGGTGTAATGTTTCGTACCCCCTGGTGGTACAGGTACCCCAGGTTAAGAACCACTGCAGTCTAAGGGCTAATGCCACTGAGATGAGCAACGAATGCCACGCGTAGCATAGCGTATGCTCCTATCTTTACCTTTTTTTTTTTTATGTATGGATAGAGCCAGAACTCCTCCTTCAGTTTGTAACGGTTGCTTGCTGGTGTGTTGTGAAGGCTGCAGTCATATGTGAGCAGCCCAGGTAGCAATACGTGGTGTCGCGGGTAGTCAGGTAGCGAGCGGATAGGCAGCGTGGTGTAGGTCAATGACGTCCTCTTCAAGAAACGCGCCCGGTGAGTGATACTGTACCTCCTTACTTGACGATGATGAATGATGCAGGGGATTGATATACAGTACACAATTCTTGAAGTGTAGCTATATTTGTAATGTGGAGGGGGAAGCCAAGACAGACACGTCCAGCCAATGCGACCGAGGCCGGGGAAGAGATCGTGCACTCGCATTGAGATATTGTGGGGGAGTGAGAATGAGGTCGCGGGCAGCAGGGTGGCCTGAGCTGCCCCGACAGGACAAAAGTTAGACGCCAAGCGTGCGTATATAGCCAGCGGTTGCTAGAATATCAACATATAATAATTACCACCATTACAAGTTAATAACCAGATACCTTTAAGTAATCGTCCAGACCCATCTTTTCTTTGCAGTGATATGTTAAATGTTCATTCAAAACACCTAATCCACAAAAAATAATTAGTTTTCATGCCTTAATTGCGTTAAAACACGACTTTTGTAAAAATAACGCGGGAAACAATCTTTCATCCTTCCACCCGCCACGCGAATATTGCTGATACTATATTGCTGAACATGTAAACAACAAACGTCTGCATTTGTGACAGCTGCCGATCCAACCAACATCCATCCACCGTTATGTGACCAACACCCATCCCTGTTTCCCCACCACCAACACCCATCCTCTTCCCCAACCACCAATACCCATCCCCTTCCCCCATCATCAACACCCATCCCCTTTCCCTACCATCAATACCCACCCCGGTTTCCCCACCACTAACACCCTTCCCCGTTTCCCCACTAACAACACCCATCCCTGTTTCTCCATCACCAACACCCATCCCCTTCCCCCACCACCAAAAGCCATCCCCTTCCCCCACCACCAACACCTATCCCCTTTACTCACCACCAACACACATCCCCTTCCCGCACTACCAACACCCATCTCCATTTCTCCACTACCAACACCCATCCCCATTTCTCCATCACCAACACCCAGACCCTTTTTCCCCACCACCAACACCCCTCCCCCTCCCCTATTACCAACACTCATCCCCGTTTCCCCACTACCAACACCCATCCCCGTTACTCCATCACCAACACCCACCCAATGGGGAGGCGGTAGCAGAGTGGTTAGAGTCTCTGACTGGCGTTCTCGGTGACCCGAGTTCAAACCCGAGTTAGAAGCAAAAATTCACTTAATATCTTTCTGCACCGTCGAGTGCCCTAAGAACACCCACAATCCCACATGCTGCCCATTAACTCTACCCTCGATTGCGAGTGCTTCGGAGGACACAGGGGGGTGGCATGAGTCTCTAATCACAGGAGTCACTATAAAAATACTGCATTCAATATAACATGGATCATGCAAACCCATAAGAAAAATTAAGGTTCACTAAGACAAGAAAGAGGAAAAATAGGTAAAGATTTGTATTAGTGATCCTCTCCATTTTCAGACGAAACTATATTTTTTCTGGCAGATTTTGATGTGTTTTGAAAAAATCTGAACTTTGTTTTTCTTTGCAATCACTACATTTTTTTTCACCCTCTTGACCCCACCTGTGAAAAACTAGTGATTTACAAGAAAAACTAACTAGAACATTCCAAAACACATCAAAATTACCCACAAAAATAATGGCCGGTATAAAAGTACACTAAACCTAACCTTAACCTAACCTAAACTGGCTGCTGTCCGTGAGGGAGGACTGGGAGAGGTGCCCGGCCCGCGGTCTGGACTGCACTGATGGCGACGGCGGAGTTTCATCTATTTTTCATATCAGATAATTTTTATCCGTGATTTTGACCTAAGTAAAAAAAAATCCATCTTAACCGAAAAATATATTATGTCCTGAAACTTAACCTAAGCCATTTCTTCTGTAAAACTAGCTCAACCTACATTTTTTTTTACATTTTCCTTTAATTTTTTTTTACATATGTGCCTATAGCGCCTGTAGGCAGTGGTGACTCAGGGCTCGGATGTTAGGCTCTGGAGGTTCACTTGAGGGCTGTGATGGTTGGACCTCGCCCGTGGTGACGCAGGCAAGATTCTTATAGTGACGTCTGTAGAGGCTCATGCCGCCCCCCTGTGTCCTCCGATGCACTCGCAATCGAAGGTAGAGTTGATGGGCAGGGCATGTGGGTGTTCTTAGGCCACTCGACGGTGCAGAAAGGTTTTGGTTTTTCTTCGGGGATCGAACTCGGGTCACCGAGAAAGCCAGTCGGAGACGCTAACCACTCCGCTATCGCCTCCCCCATAAACCTAATAGAACATAGGTCAACAATAATATTATTAAAACATCATTGTTGTATGTGGGGTACCTGAACTGTTCATTCAGACTGCATGCGATACCTTCATCTGAACAGCTCACTGCACAAGTGGCACATGCCAAAACTACAGTGATATAAGTGCTTCTAGGAACTGTTTAATATTTTTACTGCCTTCATGCATCTTCTTCAAAACCATCCCCCTCAAATTTTAACATACAAGTACCAAATTTGTGGAATACATGTAAATATATACATACATACCTTGGTCTACACCTATTCAAACTTGTATGACTAATGGTTAGTAAACTGTGAAATTCATTTTAACTTCAATTTTCTCTTATGGCATTTGTTTTCGTCCAGTAACACTTAAACCATGATTTATACCTTACTACTTATTCTGAGGAAAGACAGCAAATGGAACTCGATTAATAAGGTATATTAATAATATCATAACAATATATATGTACAACCTACGAAGAGAAGACTACGATGATGGAAGTTTGTAAAGTTGTTTTGCTTGAAATTGATATTCCAGGTGCTATAACCTATTAACGTGCTCTGTTTTCGCTGACAACACTAGAGAAGACCTGAGGTGATAGGTGATGTGCAGAGGCTTCTAAACCAGGAAAACATGAGTCGAAACATAGTACCACTACCATAGTGGTAGGGACGTACTGTGTCCCTACGACTTGCTTAACTCCTTAAATGAAGCTATGCGGTGACTGTTTTTCTGTTTGATAACCCTCTGCACATCGGCCATCACCTCCGGTCTTCTGTAGTGTTGTCAGCGAGAACAGCTGCACTATAATATAGCACCTGGAATATCAATGTCACACAAAACAACTCGAAATTCATCGTCGTAGTCTTCCCTTCGTAGGTGATCCGCGGCGACTCCGACTTATCCCCATAATACACCATGGTAAACACACCGTGAGGTAGTTATGTCTGGGGCCCATTAAGTTCGGAAGGTGTCTTGTCACTCCCCTTTTAAAAATATTTAAGTCGTAAAATAGAAACAGGAAGAGAGTTCCAGAGTTTACCAATAAAAGGGATGAAAGAGTAAAGATACTGATACTCTTGCATTCACAAGATGGACATAATAGGGATAAGATTGATTAGAAAATCTTGTGCAGCGAGGTCACGGGAGGGGGGAGGCATGCAGTTTGTAAGTTCAGAAGAGCAGTGAGCATGAAAATAACGGTAGAGGATAAACAGAGAAGCATCATTGCGGCGGTTATATTAAGATTGAAGACAGTCAGAGGAGGGAATTGATGAGACGAAAACTTTTAACTCAACCCTGTTTAGGAGACCTATATGAGTGGATTCCCCACCAAACATGTGAGACATATTCCATATATGGGCGAATAAGGCCCCTGTTCAAAGCAAGCAAGTGGGAGGGAGGAAATATGGCCGCAGACATAAGAACATAAGAACATAAGAAAATAAGGAAGCTACAAGAGGCCGTGAGACCTACACGAGGTAGTTCCTGTTACTTAACACTACCTACATCCACCTTTTATCCCCATCCATGAATTTATCCAGCTTCCCTTAGTCCCAGACGCCAAAAGACACCAAAAATGTATTAGAAGGTGTTCTGCAAGAGATGATAATGTGAGATTTCCAGTTCAGATTTTTAGTAAAGGATAGCCCAAGAGTGTCATTGAAGACGAGGGGATAGTTGACTGAAAGTTTTTTTCGAGTAGATAGGTGAAAAAATTGGGTTATTGAGGCATTGAATAAATCGAGGTTTGCTTTGCCCAATCGGAGATTATAGAAAAATCAAAAGATAGGCGCTCTGTGGCATCTCTCCGTGAATCACTTAGTTCCTGTTCAGTTGGACGTCTACTGAGCGACTTTGAAAAATGCAGGGTACAATCATAAATGTAGGAGTGGATAGGGCATTGAGTTAAACTTAGAAAATCAGAGATGAATAATAGAAAGAGAGTGGGTGATAGGACATAACTCAGAGGAACACCACTATTGATAGACTTAAGAGACGAGCAATGACAGTCTACAGTAGCTGCAATATAACTGTTTAAAATGAAACTTAAGATGAAGGTGCAGAGAGAAGGATAGAAACCGAATGAGGGTAGTTTGGAAATTAAAGATTTGTGCCAGACTCTATCAAAAGCTTTTGATATGTCAATGGCAACAGCAAAAGTTTCACAGAAACCCCTAAAGAAGGATGACCAAGATTCAGTTGGGAAAGCTAGAATCACCGGTAGATCGCCCTTTACGTAAATCGTATTGACGATCAGATATATTCGATTGTTAGCAGATATGTTAGGTATCTTATTATTATTTATAGATTCTAAAGCTTTGGAAAGGCAAGAAGTCAAAGCTATACGACTGTAGTTTGAAGGATAAGAACGGTCACCCTTCTTGGGAATAGGTTGGATGTGAGCAGACTTCCAGCAGGAAGGAAAGGTTGAAGTAGATAGACATATATGGAAAAATTTGACCAAGCAGGGTGCAAGCACAGAAACACAGTTTATTGAGAACAATAGGATGGACTCCTTCAGAACCGTAAGACTTTCGAGGATCTAGGCCAGAACGGGCAAAGAAAACATCATTACTGTGGAAACTTTATGACACAGAAATATGTTTGACTTGAATTCTTACCTCCAAAATATCCAACCTATATTTTCCCGATACAATACCACAGCTAGCACTATCTAAGATAATTATCAGGCGTATAGGAGGGTTGATATGGCTTGAAGGATTCATCAAATATTGCACGGACAGGCACTCGGCGTGGCGCGCGTGATCAGAGCCGGAGGTGAAGTGGTATCACGGCGGGTTTACGTCAGACGACCAGCCAAGGTTATCGTCGGGCGTGATAATCGCTGTATTGTTTAAAATACGTCCATGGTTTTTCACTTATATACAGCTCTCTCTCTCTCTCTCTCTCTCTCCTCTCTCTCTCTCTCTCTCTCTCTCTCTCTCTCTCTCTCTCTCTCTTCTCTCTCTCTCTCTCTCTCTCTCTCTCTCTCTCTCTCTCTCTCTATATATATATATATATATATATTATATTATATATATATATATATATATACATATATATTACATATATATATACATATATATATATATATATAATATATATATATATATATATATATATATATATATATATATATATATATATATATATATATATATATATATATATATATATATATATATATATATATCAGTGATGGACCGAATGTCTATTTTCCGTATTCGCGAATGCGAATGCGAATATTTGGTCTTAATATTCGCGAATGCGAATGCGAATTCCGAATATTACATAATATTTCAAGTAATACACTATTTTTAATATCATACAGTTATCTGAAATATTTTGTATGTATTGTAAGAGTTCAGCCATAAAAATATGAATGTCTAAAGTAAATTCCATTCAATTTTCTATTTCTATTCAATTTTTGCCAGGTTGCGGGACGAGGACCCACTTTACACGAATACTTACGTGATAATATCTTACATGAATAATTTATTTTGCAAAGTTTATACTTTGCAATGTCACTAGAGATAATCTCGAAATAATTTCAAACCACACATGATGTGACTGGACGCCATTACGTAGTAGGCTGCTGCAATATTTTTCTTTTTCAAAGAAAGTTGATTTTGCTAGTGGGTGACGGAGAAGAGTGCGTATATGCTTACTGTAGTATGGCGCACGAGGTAATGAGTTGAGTAAGTTCAGGAACAGTGACCTTGAGAGTAGCGGCTCAGCTGCGGCTGCCACTCTGTTGAAGGGTAGAGGATGGAGGTAGTGTCCGAGGGACACTACCTTGGTTACCTGCTTTGGCTACCACTACACCTCCTCGCCCCATTATTTCAACTAACGGTCGGCTAAACTATTAATATATTTATATATTTGCTTGTGTAATATTATGTTCACTTGTTATTTTTTTTCTTATTTTTGTAAGTTTATTGATTTGAGCAAAATATTTGCATATTCGCAAACAACTACGAGTGGGAGTGCGAATGCGAATGCGAATGCAAATATTGGAAAATAACATGCGAATATTCGCAATTGCGAATGCGAATGCGAATATTCGGTCCATCACTAATATATATATATATATATATATATATATATATATATATATATAATATTATATATATATATATATATATATATATATATATATATATATATATACAAGTTGATATATGACAACTTATGGTATTAATAATAGTTAGCATGAGGTTAATGCGGGGGTTCCCAAAGTGGTCGATATCGACCCCCAGGGGTCGATGGGACCATCCAAGGGATCGATGAATCGCCAGGGGATCGAAATGGGGTCAATAAATGGCTAGGGAGTCGATGAATGGCTAGGTGTGGAAAGTTTCAGCACGCAACAGCTGCCAACAACCGTTATGCGAGTGGTACCAAAGCCGCAAGGCAAACTAAGCCTGTTTAAAGCTTCATTGGCACGTAGAGATTTTCAGTATTTTTCGAACTTACAACAGTTAGGAGAAAGTGAAAGCATTTCAGATGGTGACATAGAAACATACATAACTCACCTAGACAAATTAATTGAAGACTTTAAAGCGCGCTTTGAAGACCTGGAGAAAATGCCCGTGTCTGAATGTATTCTTACACCATTTGACTTGGAAGTACAAAATGCAGACATTGACTCACAATTGAACTTCCCAACTGCAGGAAGAATGAATTGACATTGACTATGGATCTCGAAGCAAATGCATTGTTCAGAAAGAAAAGCCTCCGTGACTTTTGGAGCAACGAAAATAATATTGCTAAATACCCTCAGCTTTGTGCAGTGGTCGAGCCATTTTTACTTGCTTACCAAAGTTCATACATGATTAAAGTAACTTTTAGTCATGCAAATGCAATTCTAACAAAGCAGAGGGACAGACTAGACCTGGAAGAGCGTGGCGACCTACGACTAAAACTCACTAATCTCCAACCTAATATCAGTGCCCTTGCTGAAGCCCATCAGGTGCATCCTTCACATTAATGATTTCAACTTCAAAAAAAGTATTTTTTTGTTTTTTTGTTTTGTTTTGTTTTGTTACATCAAAAGGAACTGGCCAAGGGCACAACAAAAATGGGTAACACAAAGCCCGCTTAGTTGCCAGTCCCTATAAAGAAGACAGTAAGAGAATAAAAAAAAAAAAGAGGGGTAGGCCAATTTAGTTCGGGAGGTGTCTTGTTACTCTTCTTTTGAAAAGATTTAACTCATAGGAAAGTGGAAAAATAGAAACAGGAAGAGAGTTCCAGAGTTTACCAGTGAAAGGGATGAAAGAGTAAAATACTGATTAATTCTTGCATTAGGAAGATGGACAGAATAGGGATGAGAATGAGTAGAAAGTCTTGTGCAGCGAGGCCGCGGGAGTGGGGGAGGCATGCAGTTAGCAAGTTCAGAAGAGCAGTGAGCATGAAAATAACGGTAGAAGAGAGCAAGAGAAGCAACATATTATGTTATATTAAGACTGATAAATATTCTTATATTACTGCTTATTCCCTTTTAAGCATACTACTACTACAACAACTACTACTACTACTACCACTACTACTACTACTACTACTACCTATAAGTACTACTATAATTCCCCATATTTATTCCATCATAACATGTATGTATTACGTCTTATTTTTCATAGCATATGTTATTTCCATATAAATGTATGGGGGTCGATGAAGAATTTGAAACTTTATTAGGGGGTCGATGAGCTGAAGTGTTTGAGAACCCCTGGATTAATGTGTATCTTCCTTCAGTAGAATCTGGAAGGGAAATTAATTGAACCGCATGCCACGAATAAACATCTACGTATCAAACCCGAAACATTACAACGGCTGCTCCGAAGTCAAACCAGCGCTCGCCTCTAATTAGGTGGTAATATGGTTCATACTACCACTGGAATGTTATTTCCTATCCATAACTGAGATTTTACTTAAATTACCTTATAATACCAAATACGATATAAGTATATATACATTACTACTCTCCATGTCACTCACGGGGAAGCAATCTACCTCGCTTCATTACTAAAGGGGAGACAAAAACTACCTATTACGCATGATTGAGAGGTGGTGGTAAGTGATATTCCAGCATTACAAGATCTTAATACTGCTATATACTCAGAGAGTGGAGAGGAGGATCAGCATTTAGCATAGTTATCAAAGTTCAGGTTAGAAATGATGAGACAGTAGTAACCTAACTTAGCCCATTTGAGCAGCTGTAAGCCTCCTACCGCACTTATTCTAACATAAAAGCAAGTTAAACCAGTGCGCATGTAGCGTGTTCCGGAATGGCCTCCATGCGAGAAAGACCTATGTATGCGCTCGCACAAAAAGATGGGTCTCTGGCATGGAAGCAATAATCATCCATCGTAAATCTGATAGTATGCTAGCTTGCTTCTGCCATTTGCTACCCACTATAGTTAGTTAGAAATACAAAAACACTCGCTTAGGTGGTCTCCAGGACGTGCCGGAAGATAGGATAGCTACTAACAGTGTGTGATTGTGGGATTCCAAGTAGATATAGTAGTTTCGCAGAGTAAGCAGAAATATAAGTAGTTAGGAAAAGATCAAGAATGTTAGGCGTGTCTCCAATCCAAGGTGTGTGTGTATGGGTATGTGTGTGTGTGTGTGTGTGTGTGTGTGTGTGTGTGTGTGTGTGTGTGTGTGTGTGTGTGTGTGTGTGTGTGTGTGTGTGTGTGTGTTGTGTGTGTGTGTGTGTGTGTGTGTGTGTGTGTGTGATTCTGAGAGGAATAAATAGTATAGAGAATTTTGATATAATAGCATTAACAGAAACATGGTTGGATATGTCAGGAAACGAGATAGCTGGGTATAAGTTATTTCACAAGGACAGAGTTGACAGGCGAGGTGGAGGAGTTGCGCCTTATGCAAGAGATGCATTGCAGTGTTGTGTTAATAATGTTATAAAAACAGATGACATCATAGAGTCTATATGGGTAGAGGTTACGGAGGGAACTGACAAAATGGTTTTGGGTGTAGTGTATAGGCCTCCAAACTTATGTAAAGAGGATTCAGCTCCTATATGGGAAGAAATAAACAAGGCCTGCAGATATAATCGACTATGCGTGGTGGGAGATTTTAATCTTAGGAATATAGACTGGGATTTAATCATAGGTGACAGCGACGCAGATGAATTGTTAAATATAATCCAGGATAACTTCCTAGGAGATAATATTCTAGATCTATTGCTGACAAATAGAGACGATTTAGTTACAGATCTGGAGGTCGGTGGAAAGTTAGATAATAGCAACCATTATGAGATAGATTTAGCTTAAAATGGGAAGTTGGAAAATTAAGTGGCAATAAACATAGAATACCTAATTTCAGAAAGGCCAATTATGCAGGATTAAGAAGACACCTGGAGGTTATTAATAAGAGGTGTGGGATGGTGGGGAAGAAATTTTCCCAGGGTAAGGACAGGGCGATGACAGCTGGAAAGGCCAATTATGAAGGATTAGGAAGGCACCTGGAGGTAATTAGAGCGGTTAGACATGGAAGTGAGGTCGGGGCTGAGGAGGTAATTAGAGCGGTTAGACATGGAAGTGAGGTCGGGGCTGAGGAGGTAATTAGAGCGGTTAGACATGGAAGCGAGGTCGGGGCTGAGGAGGAGTATACCTTATTTGTAAGGAATATAATTGACGGACAGAAAAGAAATATTCCTTATAGGGAAATAAGGTCCAGAAAGAGTGACTGAAAATGGATGACCACTATTATAAAACACAACATTGAAGTAAAAAGAAACATTTATTTAAGGTTCAAGGCAGGATTGGTAAGCAAAGAACAGTATAACGTGATGACAAGGACAGTGAAGAAATTAACTCGAGTTGCTAAGAACAATTGTGAGATAAAGTAGCAGGACAGGCGAAAAGTTACCCAAAGGGGTTCTATCAGGTATATAAAACCAAGACAAGGGAATTAATTGGGCCGTTAAGGTCAGGACAGGGTGAGGTCTTAAATACGGATGAGGATATGTGTAAAAGTCTAAATGATTATTTCTTAAGTGTTTTTACGGAGGAGGATACACAGACGATACCTGATAGTGAACAGATGTTCAAAGGAAGCGATGAGGAGAAACTCAAAGATATTGTGATAACTAGGGAAATGGTGGAAGAGGGTATAGATAAAATGAAGAATTTTAAATCGTCAGGACCAGATGAAGTGTATCCCAGGGTATTAAAGGAATGCAAGGAGGTTGTTAGTGAGTCGTTAGTGCACATTTTTAGGAAATCGGTGAGATAGGCGATGTGCCATTATTGTGAAGGAAAGGAAATGTTGTTCCCATATTTAAGAAGGGAGACAGAGGACTAAAGTCAAGTTATCGACCCGTAAGTCTAACGTCAGTGGTGGGCAAATTATTGGAATCTATTATTGCAAAAAACATTAGAGAGCACTTAGATAACCATAGTTTGATCAATGATTCACAACATGGATTCACCAGGGGTAGGTCATGTCTCACGAATTTATTGAGTTTTTATAGGAAAGTTATGAGACGGCAGATAATGATAAGGATTATGATATAATATATCTGGACTTTAGTAAGGCATTTGACAAAGTACCACACAAGAGACTCTTAAATAAGTTAGTTAAGGCTCATGGAATAGATGGGAAGGTTTTTCATTGGATCAGAGCTTGGCTAAGTAATAGGCAACAAAGGGTTACAATTAATGGTTCTAAATCTAAATGGGGACTGGTGACAAGTGGAGTTCCACAAGGGTCTGTTTTGGGTCCATTACTATTTTTTATTTACATCAACGACTTGGATAGTGGGATTTGCAGTGATATCAGCAAGATTGCTGATGATACTAAGGTAGGTAGGATTATTGGATCACAGTCTGATGTAAACATATTGCAGGGAGACTTGGATAAACTTAACGAGTGGGCAGTCAGTCAGATGGCAGATGGAATTTAATATTGATAAGTGCAGCGTTATGACTGTTGGTAGAAAAAACCCTGGTAATAGATACACCATAAGCAATGTATCGCTGAAAAGATCAGAATGTGAAAAAGATCTTGGAGTGAGGCTGAGCCCAGACCTCCGACCTAGGAAACAATGTATTGAGGCCAGAAATAGAGCTAATAGAGTATTAGGATTCATTACCAGAAGTGTTAAAAGTAGAAGTGCGGAAGTTATTCTAAAGCTTTATCTGGCTCTAGTCAGGCCTCACCTAGACTATGGGGTTCAGTTTTGGTCTCCATATTACAGGATGGATATAGCCTTGTTAGAAACAGTGCAGAGAAGGATGACCAAAAAGATACAAGGGATGCGTAACTTTAGTTATGAGAAGAGATTGAAGTTATTAAAATTACACTCACTCGAGAGACGCAGAGTAAGGGGCGATCTGATAGAAGTTTTGAAGTGGATAAAGAGATTTGATAAAGGAGAGGTAGGAAAAGTTCTTACGGCTTTTAACCAGGGTAGAACAAGAAGTAACGGATTCAAGCTGGAAAAGCGTAGATTTAGAAAGGAAATAGGGAAAAAATGGTTCACAATTAGAGTGGTGAATGAATGGAATGGTCTCAGTAGCCAGGTAGTTAGTGTGGAGTCATTAGGGAGCTTTAAAGAGGGGCTGGATAGGTTCATGGATGGGGATGAAAGGTGGATGTAGGTAGTGTTAGGTGACAGGAACTACCACGTGTAGGCCTCGCGGCCTCTTGTAGCTTCCTTATTTTCTTATGTTCTTATGTTCTTATGTGTGTGTGTGTGTGTATTGTTGGTTGCATTCATCTATAGTTGTGTTTTACAGGGCCTGAGCTACACTCGTATGGCCCAGTCTCCATATCTACATTTACAATTTTGTTTCCTTAGTACTTAGTTTTGGCCGAAGCCGCCACCCCGGGAGACGGGACACAACACCCGGCCAACATCCGTTACCCATTCACTGCTGGTTGGACAGGATTTCAGGTTTTGATGAGACCGCACATCGTTCTCCGATCCGCCCGGGGATCGAGCCCGGGACTTCTCGGTTCCGAACCGAGTGGGATAACCACTACACTATTGAGCACCCTATGGAGTATGTGTGTTTGTGTGTGTGTGTGTGTGTGTGTGTGTGTGTGTGTGTGTGTTGTTGTTTTTTATTTGATTTTTTTATAGAAAAAAAACATTTGTGTTTCGTTCCGTTCATCGTTGAACGTCGAGTGTTTGACGCAGCCCTCACGTCATCACTTTTGTATGGATGTGAATCGTGGTTCGGTACCGACACGAAACCTGCTATCAAACTGTACCACTGGGCTATGAAAGCGTTGTTAGGGGTAAGACAGAACACATCCAATCTTGTATGTTATGCTGAACCGGGGTACCCGATTTTGTCACACGTTTTACAACATAAACAACACAATTTTTTCATAGGTTATGTCTAGAAAGGTCTGGCATGAATGATGATCCATTTTCTTTTGTTGTTAGAATTTCTATTGCAATGAATACACCTGTTGCCAAGATTATAAATAGATATACCAGAGATGAAGTCACGGACATGTCCGTATTGGTAGAAAATGTACATAGGGCTATTTTGTAGTCAGATACGTCGAGATGTAATGTATATATGGACATTAATCCGACGATGAGAGTGCATGATGTTTATAAAGAAAGATATACAGTAAATGATCTCCACAGAGTCTCGTTCACGAGGTTCAAGGTTTCAGGGCATTCACTGGCTATTGAGACTGGAAGGTGGAACAGGCGGGGGCTGGGTCGCCTTCCTGTGGAGGAGCGTGTGTGTGTGTGTGGCTCAGTCCAGACGGAGAGGCATGTCGTGGAGAGTTGTCCTATGACTCAATATTTGAGAGATAGTTACAGATTTAACACTTTGGATTATTTGTTTTGCAATTTTAGTAATGATGTTATGTGCAAGATTGTTCATGATATATTGCCGGCGTATGTTTAGTTG
>JACEEZ010017201.1:215000-230000 GCA_016584305.1 Chionoecetes opilio
CCCGACAGCTATGGGAAACTGCACCCAAGGTTGATCAGGGAGGAGCATGTGTCAGTGACAGAGGAGCCAAGGAAGGTACCTTTGGCACTTTGTACCAGAGGACCCGGTGCCCCCTGAGAAGCCTGCGTTCAAGGTGGCTCAGGCTCTCTATGATCTGCTGGTGACATACGACTCCACCGACTCACTGATCGTACTGCAAGGTGACTCAACTAGGGCCAACACGGGGTGGAAGGGTGGTACTCACGCCCATTTGGAGAAGATGCTGGGACACAAGCTCTTCTGGAGTATATGCGTGTTGCACACAAACGAGTTGCCCCTGCGCCACCTTATCACCAGCATCGACGGGCCTACCTCATCTGACACTGGCTTCACGGGTCCAGTGTGCAGTCTGCTGTCCAGCGTGAATGAGATGCAGTACAACGCAGAGTTCAGAGGAGTGCCAGGCGGTGAAGATCTCACGAAGATACCGGAGTATGTCCTGGTCAACATGTCTACTGACCAGCAGGTCTCCTACCAGCTGGTCCAGGCTGTGAAGCGGGGCGTTTTCCCGTCCGAACTGCAGGAGATCAATTGTGGCAAGGTGTCCCACTCCAGATGGCTCACCACAGCCCAGTCGCTCGTGTACATGTGGACCAGAAAGCATGGACTGACTGGCAAAGAACTGAATACCCTGGAAATCCTAGTCATGTACTGCCTGCAGGTGTACTTCAAACTCTACTACGACATCAAGGTTCACCACAGACTAGAGGACGGCCCCAAGCACATCCTCACGCAGCTCAGAGTGATGAGGTCGCAGCCCAGGAAGGTCCAAACAGCTGTGACCTTCTACGTGCGGACAGGAGCATGGTTCGCACACTCAGAATGTGTCCTCCTCTCGCTGATGGCGAGTCAGAATGAGGACGACCGCAGGTTCGCCGTGACCCAGATTTTGAAGCTGAGGGCTGGCGAGGAGTATGGGGACACCAGTGTAAGACCTCGCATCACACCCAAGCTGAACTTGTCAGCCACCAGCTTGCAGACACTGATCAGCTGGCAGCCTGGCCAGGTGCACGAGCCGGCATTCACCTGTTCACTGTCCGGGGATCAGATCCAGGAGATCCAGGTCAAGCCGTACGAGGTTCCGGAGTTCTCTATCCCCACTCAGAACACCAAAAGAGTCGTGAAGCAGGTGACAGAGGCTGCGGCAGCAGTGGTGGGGCAGCAGGCCAGAGACGGGTTCATCCGGGCTCGGGCCCACCACCGGGAGACCATGCCCTGCTTCAGGTCTAAGAAGGACATGATGGACACGTTCTAGGCCAACGTAGAGGCTGTGACACTGTGATGTAGTGCCTGATGAACCAACTGATCAGAAAGAGCTTACCACGCTAGTCATTTGGAACTCATATTGGTGCATGATGCAATACACAGGACCAACCGGACACTGCGTACTCATTTAAGCATTATTCGATAAGGGTGCAATATAAAAGTGCGATTTTGCATAGTAAGAATTGCTCAAATGCAAAAATAAAACCAGATAAAATCGTCTTAGAATTCCATTTTACATAGGAAATTGGCATGCCAAAGTTGAGAATGTTTTTTTTTGTTATACGGCGTACCCTACTGTCTATGGAATACGTAGTAAAGCCTGGTTCACACTGGGCTAATGTCGGCAAACATAGGTTGAGATGAAGGCCTGGGACTGAGGCTGGGAGTCATCTCGGCCTATGTTTTTCTAAAATATCCTACACCATTCGATCGGTCTTTTATCTGCTGAGTTGCCGAGAATTTGCGCGCCAAATTCAAACAAACGCAGAAGCCAGGACCACCCTTTTCCCCACTCACCCCAATTATTGGTATAATTTCGGTATTGGGCACTAAAAACTAACAAATTTAACTTACATCATCGTGTAGATCTTTTCATCCTTAATTTGAATCCCAATTTCCCCAATTTCCATGCCAATTTCGATACATATAATACCGAAAATTTTGCCGTATTAGCTACAGCCAGAAACGGTTGTTAGTTTAAATCAGATTATGTAGGTTAGACGGGGGGTTTGATTTTGTAGATGATATCAAGGAAAAAATGAATCTTATCAATACTACTTCATAATAAAATGCGCGAAAACGTATCTTTCGCGCGCCAAATAAACACAAGCCAGCCAATAGCCTGCAGACGTGACCACTGTCCCTGCTGCTCGACCCTCACTGCCCTGTACAAGAACGTCCCGGAAACAATTGAACACTTGCTGCTGCAGTGTCCACGCTTCCACGCCCACCCTGTTAATTATAGTGCTACAGGCTCAACTCCTCGCCCTGAACGTCACCACCTTTGACCTGCCAACCCACTGTTGGCAGCGGCAGGTGTCCATCAACAACAAACCAGCATTTGTTTCCCGGAACGAATTGCGTGTGTGAACGTAATTTCCGCACTCTGACACTAAAGGCCGACTTCCCGGCGCTTCAAAGTGCCGACTTTTGCCCAGTGTGAACCAGGCTTAATGCTCGCAACTGGTTCAAAAGTTACTTAAAGTAATCGTCCAGACCCATTTTTTTTGCCTAATTATGTTGAATGAACATTCAAAACACCTCATCCACCAAATTAAATTGATTTCCAGGCCTTATTTCCGTAAAAATACGACTTTTGTAAAAAGCGCGCGAAAAAAATCTTCCCTTCAACAGGACTACGAATGTTATTGATGACGTCAGAAGAGGAACGCTCCAATGTAAACATCTGTCTGACACCTGTCGGCAAATGTTATGATGAGCGATTGCACTTCGGTGTCAGACAGTGAATCTGTCGCTGTGACAGATCTAGAGTACGATGCTCAATCTGAGGCCGAAATAAATGACTCTGCTCGCGTATACTATGAGGAAAACGAACCTCAGATTGTGATGGGCTACGCTATGGTGTGTGGCTACGGAATGTGTGGATGGGTGGGGGGTGATGTAGACAGTGTGACATGACAGGCAAGGGAGTGTTGTTGACTGGTTTGTGTTGCAGACTGCAATACAAGGCTACGCTATGGTGTGTGGCTACGGAATGTGTGGGTGGGTGGGGGATGATGTAGACAGTGTGACATGACAGGCAAGGGAGTGTTGTTGACTGGTTTGTGCTGCAGACTGCAATACAAGGCTACGCTATGGTTTGTGGCTACGGAATGTGTGGGTGGGTGGGAGGTGATGTGTCCACCGCACAAAATATCTTCCACAGATTTAACGTCGTCGTATCACTCGGAAACTTGTGCAAACTTCTCTGGAAAGCACAGCTGTCTTGCTGCACCCATAAAGGATGCATGCATGTGGCATATCGCAAAAAAAATCTATCAGAAACACCCAAAAATCTTCAAGTACTATATTTATCTCTTGTGTTTACATGCTTCTGATCAGCGCGGAGAGAGGCCACCTTCCTCTTGATGCGTCACCGAGCCGTGGCGCATCATCTGCCAGTTGCCAGCAGCCTTTTTCGAAGCTCGGGGAATTTACAGATTTTGATTGCAGATTATTAAAAAACGGCTGACTGGATGCAAAAAGTGACAACATATTGTTGATGCACTCGATAATGGCTATACTCTAACTACATCAAATCAGGAATGATGAAATGGTCTGGACGATTACTTTAAGTCATAAAAAGCAATATACATCATATAACAATATATCACCTCCTTATAATGACATCACGTGTGGTGTAGGTACCCCAGGGATCAATTCCTGGTCCTGTACTTTTCTTAATATACAATCATAAATGACATCATTCGTAGCAGTGATAAACTTAAAATCATACTTTTCCCGAGGTAGTCCTCTTACACAACGTTGGTTTTGGGGCACGTACAGGGCAGGCTGGTTGTTGCCCCTTAACACCAGCCATCCTTATTTCTCTCACGAGGGGTCCTCTCCTCCTTCTCCTGCTTGACTCTCTTCTGACACTCCTTTTGCAGGTGCCGTTTCTCTCCACATTTCCAGCACTTGACTTCTCCCTTGGTGTTCCTGTTCACGTTTTCTTCCTGTTCTCTCTTGCTCTTGTAGTACTCCTCCTTCTTGTGTCCCATCTTCTCACAGTGCCAACACGTACCCTTGAACTTGTCTGCCTCACCGACGAAGCCCCTCCGTGCCTTGAAACCAGAGCTCGAGTTGGTCCTAAAACTTGACAGGTTGGACTGCACCAAGGACTCGAACTCCAGTGGAGTAGCAAGAGCTTCCTGCAGTGTTGCTGGCTTGCCTTGCTTGACTTGAATCTTCAGCGGGGAGCTGTCCAGTGCGTCGATGAACTGGTCGCGTAGCAGCACCGTCAGAAGGTCAGCAGTGGCTCCCGGGTAGGCCTTGTGCACTACATTCTCCAGGTCCTGGGCCAGCTCCTGTAGAGACTCCCCTCTCCTCCTTGTGCGGGTCCTGAACCTGGCTCGGAAGACCTCGTCGTGGTGCTTTGTCCCATACCTCCTCTCCAGGGCCTCCACCAACTTCAGGTAGCTGTGCCTCTCCACACTGTCGAGCTGGGTGATGACTTCCAAGGCCGCACCCTTCAAACTGGTGGCCAGTTGGACTGCACTCTGCTGGTCATCCCACCGGCTTTGATCTGCTAAGAGCTCAAATTGGGCACGGTAAGCTTCCCAGGAAACCTTACCATCAAACTCTTGAGGCTTCTTCCTAAGAGGTATCCCTAGCTGACCCACATCACCAGTTGCACTTTTCACAGGCGTGAACACAGGGGCACTCGGGTTTAAACTACCTCGACCCAGCTGAGAGCACTCATTTGGTACATAACTGGGTCCTAAGTGCACTGGAAGCTTACCCGCTGCCAAGGAATTTTCAATGGCCTTTATTCTGTCATTTATGTCACTCACTTCTACTTCGGCACGTCTTAACTTGTCATGCATCTCCATTACCTCGCAACGTACTGCCTGCTGCAACGCCTCCTGCTGTTGTCCTAGCCTCGTGTGCTCTTCCTTTATCCTCGTCAGTTCTTCTTCCATTATTGTTTGCCGCTCTCCCAGTTTCGTGGTCACCTCTACCACTCCCTGTCGCCAGGACTCACTCTCTTGATGAACGCACTGCAGCTGTTCCTGTAGTCCTGCGATCCGTTTTTCTAACTGCTGTTGTTGCTGTCCTTGTCGTTCCTGTAGCCTCATCCATAGTTCTTTATGTTCTTATTTTTGTTCTTGTAATGTTCTTTCTTGTTTTTCCTCCTGCTTCTGAAGTTGTTCTTTCAATTCTTGCTGGAGTTCCTTTTCTTCTTGTTGTGTTCTTTCTTGTTTTTCCTCCTGCTTCTGAAATTGTTCTTTCAATTCTTGCTGGAGTTCCTTTTGTTCTTCTCTCTGCACTCTCATGGCTTCTAGTAACTCCGCCAGCATGTCGTCCTTCCTGCTACGTGTCTCCATGGCGAGTAGGCTTCAATCCCAACTACTGACACCAGTGTTACGTTCGCGGGTCCTGTGTTGACACTATTTGTAGCCTTCAACGTCGCCGTCACTAGACACGAAGTAGCCGTGGGAAAAGAAAGGCTGGCACGAAGTTTCTTGGTATATATTTCTGCTAATGTACAACTCTTGACTATCTGGCAGGAACTCTTCTCTCCTCCCGTGTCAATGGCTATATATATATATATATATATATATATATATATATATATATATATATATATATATATATATATATATATATATATATATATATATATATATATATATATACAATGTTCTCTTATTCCTAGAAAGTTCTTGACAATTATATTTATCGCACAATCTAGACACACAAACACATAAGGGTGAACCATAGTAGAAAGAGTATGGAGGTCTAACCTTCCGGGCAGATTGCGTCACATCACGCGCCCGGGAGAGAGGCTCCGCCCACCGCCTGGAGCGGCCAATCGCCACCCCGGGTGGCTCATTCCCGCCCCCCATGACGTTCTGTCACACTCTGGACCGGCCCCGAACACACGAAAAAAACACCTGAGCCTGCCTGTGTAACATTAGGTTAGTGATATTATTTTTGAGGATCCAGGGCGGGGGTAATATAGGGGAGAGAAGGGTTAAAGGGGGCATCTGTCAATCATTCTATAATATCGTTTTAGAGGTATCTGAAGGGATCTGTGAAGGTCTGGAGAATAAAACCCCCACAAATAAGGGCGGCAAAAGACTCTAGAATTATACTCGAAGGATCTATGAAGCGAATAAAAAATATAATAAGACTGATTTATAATATATAATATTATATAATATATATATATATATATATAATATATATATATATATATATATATATATATATATATATATATATATATATATATATATTATATATATATATATATATATATATATATATATATATATATATATATATATATATATATATTATATTAATATATATATATATATATATATATATATATATATATATATATATATATATAATATATAATATATATATTTTATATATATATATATATATATATATATATATATATATATATATAAATATATATATATATAATATATATATATATATATATATTATATATATATATATATATATATATTGTTACGCAGGGCACTCACCTTTCTTATCTCACAAAAGGGCACCTCTCGTAACTTAACTCCTGGCGGAGGTTCGGTAGAAAGACCTGAAGGCGAGTAACTGACCACCGCTGATGGCACCTTTATCAATCACACGGAGGAAAGAGGACACTGACAAACTGTAATACACTGTCTACATTTAATGGCGGAGGTCACAATACATAGTACTACTGAAGGTGGAGAATGGACAAGGACTCACATGGTCACACTGTCTCAAAGGTTATCTAACACACACTCGAGGCTTACGTGAATGGCACACGACACACGGGTACTGGCTTAATGCGAGACACTGACTTAACGAGACACTGACATTCTCCTGACGAACGCTGCAGATACACCAAGGCGCGGCGCTGGCCCGCCACCTCTCGCTCTCTCCAAGACCACCTCGTTCGTCTTCTCCCCGCTGTGCTCTCTCCCACCACTCCCCTTTGTCTCTCGCACAGGGCTGCCGGCTGCTCATACACACAGACATACGGACACTCCTCCGCGTACCCAACACACACACCACGACAAATACACACAGACAGACGGACATTCCTCCGCGTCACTAACACACAACAAATACACACAGACATACGGACATTGCTCGCCCACACCACACAGACATACGGACACTTCTCTGCGGGTGTAACAAAAATATATATATATATATATATATCTATATATATATATATATATATATATATAATATATATATATAATATATATATATATATATTATATATATATATATATATATATATATATATATATTATATATATATATATATATATATAATATATATATGTTATATAATATATATATATAATATTATATATATATATATATACAGTGTCGGCAAAAAAAATCTTTACATTCAAAATCCACGCCAAGATTTGACTTGCCGTTCCCGCCCTAGAAAAGTGGGAGGAGCTAGTGATGACGTAACCGCCTCTGCCCGCCTTTGACCTCCGTTCATCGCTCACCCAGCACTCAGTGAGCCTTGTGAACTCTTACAGAGAAGATTTACTGTACGTCGCTGCGGCCGGCCAGTGTATTAACGCTTTTGGCAAGTTTGAGGCCCTATAAAATCACTCCCACTGCACACAATGGGTCGGAAGAAGCTGCAAATGGAAGAGAAATCCCGTTCCTTGGCTCTGCTAGAGAAGGGAGAGTTAGTGATTGCTGTAGCCAAAGATATCAGGCACTGAAGAAACTGTGGCACTGAGGGGCACTGTGACACTGAAGAAGCTGTGGATTACTATGGACCCCACCTACTTCGCCAACCTTGCTGAATCCATGCCCAAGCGACTGCAGATGGTGATCAAGTGTAAAGGCGACATGACAAAGTATTAACTGTAAGGAAATACCCAAAAAATATAACGCATGAATGTGAGATTTTTGTTTCATTGTCTTTGTAAAGATTTTTCCCCCGGCACTATATATATATATATATATATATATATATATAATATATATATATATTATATATATATATATATATATATATATAATATATATATATATATATATATATATATATATATATATATATATATATATATATATATATATATATATATATATATATATATATATATATATATATATATATATATATATAATATATATATATATATATATATATATATATATATATATACATATATAACATCATAGACTCGTTTAAAGAAGGACTGAAACCTGCCCATGCTCGGGGTCTGTAACTTGAGTCTGACTTTTTGTGGATTGGTGGACTTTTTGGCTAGCTCATGCGGAGGGCTATTGGTGGGCCTTCAGCCCACCACCTGTGTTTGGACTCTCCAGATAGCCCCTTCTAACTTTCCTGAAATCATGGATGTAGAAATGTATGTATTAACGCCAACCCATTCACATCACCCCCAACCCATTCACTCACCCATTACCCATCACCCCCCACACATTCACTCAACCATTACCCATCACCCCCCACCCATTCACTCATCCATTACCCATCACCACACACCCATTCACTCACCCATTACCCATCACCCCCCACCTATTCCCTCACCCATCACCCATCACCCCCAACCCATCACCCCCTACCCATTCACTCACCCATCACCCCACACCCATTACCCATCACCCCACCCATTCACTCACCCATTACCCATCACCCTACATCAAGGTTTCCTCAATTCTCGCAACCCACTTTTTTTTCTTCACAATTCTCGCTAGTAGGCTGCTCAAAAAAACAAAACAAAAATGATCAGATCATCCTATAATTGGGCTTAAAACCTTCCCCTGGTCGACCCGGTTCCAAAACTGTGCCATATGATTGGATTGGGGCGCTGGGGGAGGCACCTATCGCGGACACACAGACAGACAGACAGACACACACACACACACACTTCGCTTATATTATCATAGAAATGAGCTTTCAATAGCATATGTTAGCTAAAGTAGTACACTAATTTGACCTTGAAATATGACTTTTTGACCTTGAAGACCCCAGGTGGTGTTGCAAATGTCGCCAGTGAACTCGCCGTCCTCAAAAACCCCTATTTGGACCCCGAGATCATGTCTCTCGCCCTTCTAGAAGTCATTTTAGCCCAGGACTCAAGTAAATCCTTCAGACTCAAGTTACAAACCCCGAGCATGGGAGGTGTCAGTCCTTCTTTAAAGGAGTCTGTGATTATTATATATATATATATATATATATATATATATATATATATAATATATATATATATATATATATATATATATAATATATATATATATATATATATATATATATATATATATATATATATATTATATATATATATATATATATTATTACATCATCACAAAGGACTGGCCAAGGGAACAACAAAAAGAGGTAACACAAAGGCCGCTTGGTTGCCATTCCCTATAAAGCAGCCAGTAAGAGAATAAAAATATAAAAAGAGGGGTGGGCCAATTTAGTTCGGGGGGTGTCTTGTTACTCTTCTCTTGAGAAAAATGAATCGTTGGAAGGTGGAAAAATAGAAACAGGAAGAGAGTTCCAGAGTTCACCAGTGAAAGGGATGAAAGAGTAAAGATACTGATTATCTCTTGCATTAGGAAGATGGACAGAATAGGGATGAGAAGGAGTAGAAAGTCTTGTGCAGCGAGGCCGCGTGAGGAGGGGTAGGCATGCAGTTACGAAATTCAGAAGAGCAGTGAGCATGAAAAAAACGGTTGAAGATACGAAGAGAAGCATCATTGCGGCGGTGATTTAAAGTCTAAAGACAGTCAGTCAGAGGAGGGGAGTTGATGAGACGAAAAGCTTCTGACTCAACATTGTTTAAGAGAGCTGTATGAGTAGATCCTCCCCAAACATGTGAGACATACTCCATACATGGGCGGATAAGGCCCCTGTAGAGAGCAAGCAATTGGGAGGGAGAAAAAAAAGGACGCAGACGCCACAAGACACCTAACTTCTTAGAAGCTGTTTTAGCAAGAGATGAGATGTGATATTTCCTGTTCATAGTTTTAGTGAAGGATAGGCCAAGTATGTTTATTGTAGAAGGAGATAGTTGAGTGTCATTGAAGAAGAGGGGATAGCTATTTGGTAGGTTTCGTCGAGTAGATAGGTGAAGAAATTGGGTTTTTGAGGCATTGAACAAAGCAAGGTTTGCTTTGCTCCAATCAGAAATTATAGAATGATCAGAAGTTAGGCGCTCGGTGGCATCTCTCCGTGAATCACTTAGTTCCTGTTGAGTTGGACGTCTAATAAACGACGTTGAAAAATGCAGGGTAGAATCATAATCGTAGGAGTGGATAGAGCTTTGAGTTAGACTTAGAAGATCCTTAATGAATAATAGAAAGAGAGTAGGTGATAGGACAGAACCCTGGGGAACACCACTGTTGATAGATTTAGGAGAAGAACAATGTACGTCTACAGTAGCTGCAATAGAACGGTTTGAAAGAAACTTAAGATGAAGGTACAGAGAAAAGGATAGAAACCGAAAGACGCTAGCTTGGAAATTAAAGCTTCGTGACAGATTCTATCAAAAGCTTTTGATATGTCAAGTGCAACAGCAAATGTTTCACCGAAACTCCTAAAGGAGGATAACCAAGACTCAGTTAGGAAAGCTAGAAGATCGCCAGTAGATCGCCCTTTACGGAAACCGTACTGACGATCAGATAGAAGATTGTGAGCAGATAGATGCTTAAGAATCTTCTTATTAAGTATAGATTCAAAAGCTTTAGAAAGGCAGGAAGTCAAAGCTATAGGACGGTAGTTTAAAGGATCAGAACAGTCACCCTTCTTAGGAACAGGTTGGATGTGAACAAACTTCCAGTAAAAAAGAAAGGTGGAAGATAGACAAGGATGGAAAAGTTTGACCAAGCACCAAGGGTGCAAGCACAGAAGCACAGTTTTTGAGAACAATATGAGGAACTCCGTCAGGACCGTAAGCCTTCCGAGGATCTAGTCCAGAAAGGGCAAAGAAAACATCATTACGAAGGAGCTTAAAGACAGACATAACATAGTCAAAGGATGGAGGAGAAGGAGGAACAACCCCTTCACAAACCAGAGTGGAATTTTTTGCAAAGGTTTGAGCGAAGAGTTCAGCTTTAGAAATAGATGAGACAGCTGTGGAGCCATCTGGGTGAAGCAATATAAAGAAGAAAATTGCTAGAGATGTTATTAGCTAGATGCCAGAAGTCACGAGAGGAATTCGATTCAGAAACATTCTGACATTTTCAATGACTGAAGGAGTTTTTAGTAAGTTGAACTAAAGATTTAGCATAATTACGGGCAGAAATATAAAGGGCATGAGTTTCAGGAGATGGATGGTTACAGTACCGTCTGTGACCGCCTCTCTATCCTGGACAGCATGAGAACAAGCAGAGTTAAACCAAGACGTTGACGAGCTTTAGGATTAGAGAAAGTGTGGAATGTACGCCTCCATGTCAGAGACTGTGACCTCAGTTATGCGCTCTGCACAAAGAGATGGGTCTCTGACATGGAAGCAGTTGTCATTCCATGGATAATCAGAGTAGTACTGCCTTAGGTCTTCCCACTTAACTGAGTTGAAAGGCCAGAAGCATCTCCGCTTAGGTGGGTCCCGAGGCTGTACCGGAGCGATAGGACGGGTTACATAAATAAGATTGTGATCGGAGGAACCCAAAGGAGAGAATAGTTTCACAGAGTAAGCAGAAGGGCTAGTAGTTAGGAAAATATTAAGAATGTTGGCCGTGTCTCCAAGGCGGTCAGGAATACGGGTAGGGTGCTCCACCGGCTGCTCTAGGTCTTGAAGGATAGAAAAAATGTAGCCTTGTTTACCAGGTTGGTCAGTGAAAGATGATAGTCAATGCTGGTGGTGAACATTGAAATCCCCAGGAATGGACATTTCTGCTAATGGAAACTGAGATGAGATATGCTCCACTTTTGATATAAAATAGTCAAAGAATTTTACATAGTCCGTGTAGTTAGGTGAGAGATATACAGCACAGATACTTTAAGTAAGAGAATGACATGGAAGTTGAAGCCAGTTGGTAGAACATTCGGAAGATTCAAGACCGTGGGCACGTGAGCAAGTGATGTCGTTGCGCACATATACGCAACAGCCAGCTTTGGATTGAAAATGAGAAGAGAGACAGTAGGAGGAAACATAAAAAGGAATATATATGTATGTATGTATATATATATATATATATATATATATATATATATATATATATATATACAGTAACGGACGTAAATATTGGCGTCGTCAGCCCGTAGCCCAACGTGGTAAAACAAATATGATGGTACAATAAACAGTGTTTACTTACCTTAATATTAATACTTTGTTGGCATCCCCTTACGTCTAATGCACTCTTTCAAACGTGATGGGACACTCTCTATCAAGTTTTGTAACGTGGACAGAGGGATTTCTGTCCACAATTTGAGGAGTGCCGCTTCTAGTCGGGGAAGCGTGGAGGTATCATGGTCACATAACTTGCGTTTGATAATGGACCACAAGTTTTCAATGGGATTAAGGTCAGGAGAATAGGCTGGCCAATCCTCAATGAAGTCCACAGAGCAGTCATGAAGCCAGGTTGTCACCGATTTTGCTTTGTGGCAGGGTGCATTATCCTGCACGAATGTGTGGGCTTGGCACACCTCGAAGCAATCAGGCAGATTGTCACACAGCAGTTCCAAATAATTATATTGGTTCATTGACTCATTTTTGGGGAGCACCACAAGTTTCCCAACATCATGGAAAGAGAAGCATCCCCACACCATTAAGGAATCTGGGAATCTTACAGTGTTGTGTGTGAACTTTGGCGCGTACGGATCACTGCCCGGGAGGCGATAAACTTTCTTTTTCCTGCTGCTGGTAACTGTAAATTTTGCCTCATCACTCCAAAGTACTCCTTTCCAGTTCTCAGTATCCCAAGGGAGGTACTTGCGGCAGAACTGAAGTCTGTTGTCCTTATGAACCTCTTTTAGGAGAGGTTTAGGTCGCGCAACAAAGTGTTTAAATCCAAGGTCGTCATGGACTCGACGTCGCACTGTCCTGACAGACACTTCACCCAGCAGTACATGGTTATTTTCCTTTAATTGTCTGCCGGAAATACTGGGACACTTATCAACATCACGCTTGATGATGTTTAATGTTCTTGGGTGGGTTTTACGGGGCCTGCCAGGGGGTAATTTTTTCCGCGGCAAATCGTCATCACCAGAGTTTGAAATTTGTTGCACCCAACGGCTGACACTTCTCACACTAACGCCTGTGTTTTCAGCAATATCTTTCACTGAGTGTCCTGCCTTGTGGAGTGACGAAATAGCACTAATGTCATCACTTGTCACTGGTCTATACCTCCCCATAGTCCACAGAAGAGGCAAGATAGAGGCAAAACGCTGTTGTCTTAAAATGCCGCGGGCTGGCAACTCCTCCGCGGCACCTCCCTGCACAGGCTGTAATGGATCACTGGGTGTCGTGACCTTGAGCTCAGTGACAACTGACAACACAGATCACTGCCCCAGTTTCCCTTGCAGAGTTGCCAAATGCCCAATAAATTAAAATATGAGAGTATGTTTAGTTTTTCTGTAGTTTGCTCTGGGAACCGGTTTGCATTTGTTTATAACGTGAAAATGCAGCGCTACTCATGATGTTGGCAGAAATCCCTCTATCCACACTACTGCAAAAGGTGATATAAATTGTTTGATTATGCTTAATAGACGTTAGACGTAGTGGGATGCCGTCAAAGTTATAAAATTCAAAGTAAGCAGCCATCCTTCATAATTATTATCGAATGTGTTCTGCGCGTTAGGCATAAGACCGACGACGCCAATATTTACGTCCGCTACTGTATATATATATATATATATATATATATATATATATATATATAAGTCGGTATAATTGTAGACTTATTTGGGTGAGTTAAATATGTACGTCCAACTTGTACACATTTATTTAGAGTCCAATAATGAACATAGAATATTTACAACCAATTATGTAGTGATACCAAGCCAGGGAGTGTTGGATAAGCGCTTGGTAGGTGCGTCTTGGTAGCGTGTCTTGGTACAGCCAGGGAGTGCCAGGGAGCTCGTGGGATGAGTTGTTGTAGCGAGTGTGTTCCGAGGCTTTCTCCCCTCCTCCTCGTGATTCTGGCTTCTTATCACTTCTTGTTGATCCTATACTTTATGCTGACAACAAGGCATTTGTCCTGTGATATACTTAGCTCGGGCTTTGAGAGTGCAAGGTGTTCATGGGTCTCACGGTGAAACAGTGGAGGAAAGATAAACGTATATATTATATATTTATATATATATAATAATTATTCATAATATAAATTATATGTTATGTGTTTAAAATGCATGATATTATGATATAATTACAGCTAATATGAAATCAGTATATGAAATTATAATAATATGCACTATATTATATATTAATTAATTCATATTACATATTATGGAATTATATAGTTAGAGTAAAAATATAATTATATAATATAATATTATAATATATATATATATATATATATAATACATATATATATATATATATACATATATATATATATATATATATATATATATATATATATATATATATATATATATATATATATATATATATATATATTATATATATATATATATAATATATATATATATATATATATATATATATATATGTATATATATATATATATATATATATATATATATATATATATATATATATATATATATATATATATATATATATATATATATATATAATTATATATATATATACTATATATATATATATTATAATATATATATATATAATATTATATATATATACATACTATATATATATATTATATTATATATATATATATATATATTTATATAATATCATATATATATATATATATATAATATAATATATATACATATTATATCATATATATATATTATATATATTATATATATATATATATATATATATATATATCAAATATATATATATCATA
>JACEEZ010017201.1:235000-285000 GCA_016584305.1 Chionoecetes opilio
AAAGGCATTGATTCGTCTCTTCAGGTCACTATTTAGTGTCCATGTCTCACAACTATAGAGTAAAGACGGGATCACAATCGACTTGAAGATCCGGATCTTTGTCCTCCTGCACAGGTACCGACAACGCCAAATACTCCCGCTGAGCGAGTCCATAACACCGTGGGCTATGCCAATCCGCCGTAAGACTTCTTGACGTGACCTGCCGTCATTATGGACTGCGCTACCAAGGTATGTAAAACTTTCCAAGAATGTCCAAACTTTCAATGTCCTCGCCGCACGCATGAACAGACTGTACGGCTTCATCTAGTAAGTCTCCAAAAACCTGAACCTTGGTCTTAAGCCAGGAGACCTCAAATCCCAAAGGCTTTGCCTCCTCGTGCAGCGCCTCGAGAGCCATTACCAGGACCTCCAGCGACTCAGCAAAGATTACTGCATCATCGGCAAAAACAAGATCAGTGATCTTGGTGTTGCCGAAGGATGCTCCACAATCACTTTGATCTGCAACCTTGTCCAATACCCAGTCCATACAAGTGTTGAAAAGTGATGGGGCAAGGACGCACCCTTGCCTCACTCCTGTATTAACAGGAAAGAAGCTGGATACAACTGCCCTACAATTCACAGCACTCTCAATCCCAGAACACAGACCAGTTATCAAACCAATAGTCCTTGCAGGAATCCCGCGAAGTCGCAGAAGATCCCAGAGTGACTCACGATGCACTGAGTCAAACGCCTCCTTGAGATCAACATAGGCTGCAAGCATCCCCTGTCGAAACTCACGTCGGCGTTCCACCAGGACACGAAGCCCTAGGATACGGTCTGTTGTTGATTTACTAGGCGTGAACCCAGACTTCTGAGGTCTCTGATGCTTCAGCAGATGACAGCGGATCCGCGTCAGCAATAGATGGGCAAGCACCTTGCCTGGCACGCTGAGCAGTGTAATACCGCGGTAATTGTTGCAGTCCTGACGGTCGCCTTTCCCTTTCCAGATAGGGACGACCAGTCCCCTTTTCCAGTCAGGAGGAATGGTACCTGATTGCCACACGGCAGTCAAGACAGCATGCAACCCGCGGATCATTGCCTCGACCCCAGCTTTGAGGAGCTCCGCACTGATATTACAAACACCAGCTGCCTTTCCACCCCTCAACTTTGCTAGAGCCTCTCTGACTTCGTCAAGAGAGGGTGCGGTTTCGTCAATGGGAGGATCGGCATCCACTGCCTGTAACCCAGTGGTGTGAAGCTGCTCAGTTGGAGGGTCCACCGTGAACAACTGCCCAAAGTACTCAGTCCAACGAGCCCTCTGCCCATCCATGTCCGACACGAGGCGCCCATCTGATGTTCGAATAGCACTCGCCCGAGATGGAGACTTGGAACGGAGCTTCTTCAGGGCTCGGTAGGCGGGTCGGAGGTCATTAGCGTTCAAATGACCCTCGACATCCTCAGCGAGACTCCTGACATACCTCTCCTTGTCTCTCCCCAGGAGGGTTCTAGTCCGGCGTGACAGAGCCCTGACTCTCCTCGATTTTCTCCAGCGTCTCTGTCGAGACAATACACGCCTTGACCTCGGACGCTCCCCAATACACTCCTTGGCAGCCTGTAGAGTTTCACGTTTGAAGGTATCCCACAGTTCTACAGGGTCCTCAAGGGCACCGAGCACATCAAACTGATTTGAGACTGCCACCGCAAACTCATGGGCACATGTCAAGTCCTTCAGTTTCTCAAGATGAAACACAGTATGGTTACCTCTTGAGATTTTTCTGGACTTGACATGAAGCTTAAGTGTAGCAACAGCAAGTCTGTGATCTGTTCCAAAGAACTCAGTACTCCGGTAGACCCTGCAGTTCTGGAGGATCCTCCAACGAGTACTAACGAGGACGTGGTCGATCTCCTTAGCTACCCCTCCGGCATTACTATACCATGTCCAGCGTGGCCACGTGTCCACCAGAGCTGCACCAGCACTGGTCTCTGATACCAAGAACCTGCTCTCAACCTTCTGGACCTTGCAAAATTCAGAAGCAGAGAACTGTTGGTGTTTCTGGTACCGGAGCCATGGGGACCAACACATAACTCGTAGCCATCTCTCACAGTGCCAGTAGTAGCATTGAAGTCGCCCAAGACAATGAGTGTGTCCCGAGGAGGACACTGGTCTCATACAGAGTCGAGTTTGGCGTAGAACATCTCCTTCTCTTCAGTTTTACGCACCTTGGTAGGAGCGTACACTGCAACAAGAGACATGAAACCCAGAGTGTGTTTCATTCTCACCCGCATTATGCGCTCATCAACCGGAGTAACCTCAACAACTGACGGCTGCAGTTTGCTGGAGATGCCTATAGCTACTCCCCGGTCACGGTGACCATTGCTCATGCTAGTCATGCTGCCCACTGCTAGTCTCGCCACTGCCAGGCCTCCTCGTCTCAGAGAGTCCCACTATATGCACCCTCAGCCTACTGAGCTCGCCCGATAGGAGAGGTAGTCGACGATCGTCTGAGAGGCTCAGAACGTTCCAAGAGCCCACACGAAGAAGCCTCCGGAGGTTTATCCCACTAGTGCTTCGACGGGTAGGCGCCGCCTCTGCACCGCCCCGGCCACCCCCATAAGAAAAAGTTGGGCTAGGGGGTCCTACCACTCGATTTAGACATGCGGAATTCACGAGGGTTTTGCCCCGCACTCGTCATAGGCAGACCCCTCCCCTGCGTTGGCATTGGAGGGGTCTGCATGGTCGGGCCCCCCAGCAAAACCGGGTCGGGGGCGCGGTTACCACGCCCCCGGCCTCTACGTCTTAGAATGTTTGTGGCTATGTTAGGTTTTTACAGGGAGGGGTCGCAAACCCCTCCCCAACTAATCTATGTCAGGGATTGGCCTTACTGTTCACCGTGGCCAGGAACTCAGAACCCCCTGTAGGGATTAACCCCAGGCTGCCCACATTTTGTGTAGCAATTCAAATATTTGTTTTCATAGGCACCTTGTTCTAATTTGCCCTCGTCAATATTTATAGTTTTGTTAGGGTGCAGTTTATTGCAGGCAATTATGCATTTTTTCACATTATGCTCATGCTCCCTTATGCCTTTGTAGAACATGAGGGCACGTTCTTTTTCTCATGGAGGGGAAAAATATACTGGTGGTGAGTGGTAACTCTTTGTCGGGTACCTGACAACTTGACCCTTTCCTATGTTTGGGCCAGGTCAGGGCGATTGTTCCTACCTCGATCTCACTTTCTTGGGATTGCTCGCTTGTGCCAAGCGCTTCCCATTGCGTCTGCGCGAGGTCCCATACAAGCTGTACATATTCTTGAAAAATATATACATACACTTATTCTATGTGTATATTATCCATCCCCTGCATCAACACAACTACTATTAGGCTACACCGCCAGGCACGCCCATAGAGCATGATTGACGAACTACACCACGCGCCCCGTTCTGGCCTGCCTACCCACTCACCCACGTAGTAGAGCAGATAAATGTGCTTTTTTGGCAGAATCGTTCAAATGGTGATACAAGCATTAAATTTGGTATGAACACTCCCTAAGGGTCACTTTGTTAGAAAATTGTCCAAGCCACACGAAATTTCAACATGGCGGACATTTTCCAAGATGGCCGCCATTGTCTACAAAAAAGCTACCCTTATCCGTAGAAATCGTCAAAGATTTAAGATTTTGTTGATCTTGGTGTCGATTTATATGTTTTATAAGATGCTGAAGCTGTTTCTTCAGTTTATAAATCGATCAAATTTATCCATCTACAATTTAAAGGGGCACTGTATGAAACCTGTACATGAAGCAGTCTAATTGGCGGCTTATATACAGACGTTTAACTGGGAAATGTTTTGTTTACCAGTGTGGTTACATGAAGGTGGCTACAATTGTTGGAAACATTGAAAAGTAGCCAATTGCAATGAATTTTAACAGCTATTGACACCAAAAAGGACTGCTAATGCCGGGGTGGCAAGGAAGATGAGCACTCCTTGTCGAGGAAATGCCCGAAATGGCAAGCGAATGCAAAGCCTCTGGCAGTCAAGCTCCAACCCTGGCCTTCTCGTGGCGGGGAAGTTTCCACAAGTAGTTGTGGTGCGAAAGGCGATTCTCTGGCGAAAGACATTCTTCCTAAAATAGAGTAGGTACTACAACACTAAACACAAGAGGAATGACATTGTGTATGATGGGGGTTTGATCTGTGGATGGGAGTCCAGCCTAAAGTCAGATGGAAGGTATAAACGGGGGAAAGCCATCAGGAGGAGAGTAACAGGGACAACTAGGGGGGGGGGGGCACTCAGTAGAGCGCATACCTCCGCCCGAATATTTCAACAATTGGTTGCATGATATATATATATATATATATTTATATATATATGCACTCAGTATGAGCGCATACCTCCGGCCGACTATTTCATCAATTGGTTGCCATGGCAACAGTTGTCAATAGATTTCATCCACAATTAAATCAGTTCTTCCTTATACCAAATAGACTTGGTATACCGAGTTTGATCCAAATCTATTCGTAACTTTTCGGAGAAATCCTGTACACTAACAAACAGACAGACAGACAGACAGACAGACAGATCGGGGTGAAAATATAACCCCTCCAACTTCGTTGGCGGAGGTAAATATAACTCCATCAAATTGGCAAAGCTTTCTCAGAGACAACCATAACAAAACCGAGCTATTTTATTTCCTACCAGATGAAGTGTCAAAAATGGCAACCAGCAATGTGGTCATCATGACTAAGGAACAAACTGTCATCACTACTTCCAGTGGCAAAGACGTTACCCTGGAGGAAGTAGTAGCTCCATGTACCCATGAAGAAGCCAACACACGAATATTCGTACATGCACGGCATGCAGCAACAGAGGGATACAAGTCGTTGTTGATCGACGCTAATGACACGGATATTGTAGTAATAGCCACATATCTTATGCCCGCACTTGTTGCACTTGGCTTGGATAAAATGTGGGTTTCCTTTGGCAAAGGAGAGAACAGTCGATGGATTCCAGTTCATGACGTTGTGTCTGCTATAGGACCGGAGCAAGTACGAGGCATCCGCTTCTTCCATTCCTTCACTGGTTGTGATGTTGTATCAGCCTTCCATGGCAAAAAAAAAAAGACTGCATGACAAACATGGAGTGTTTGTGAAGAGGCATCAGCTGTCTTTGCAAAATTGATTTAGTGCCCAGTCAGGATTGAAGATGCTGATCTACAAATTCTGGAGAAATTTGTGGTTATGAAGTATGACATATCAAGTGCAGTTGCATCAGTAAATGATGCCAGGCTAGATCTCTTTGCCCGAAAACAGAGGGCATACGATTCGATCCCACTAACACAAGCAGCATTCAAGGCACATGTCAAACGTGCTGCCTAGGAGGCAGGTCATATTTGGGGATAGGCGTTAGTTCGACAGCCAGAAACTCCGAGCCCATACGACTGGGGATGGTTCAAAAAGCTTGTGACGTGGAACATCTTCTGGACTGATATTGATCCCATAGCAAAATGTTGCCTGGAATTAACCAAATGTGGGTGCAAGGCAAAATGTTGTGGAAGATGCAAGTGCTACCGCTATAGACTACGTTACACACCTCTTTGTAGCTGCCCTTGCCAGGCTTCAGTCAGAGAACTGATGACACGACTTGATAGATACAATATTTGAAAAGGATTTTTGAAGGTCTTTACCACAAGCATCACTTAAAGTAATCGTCCAGACCATTTCATCGTTCCTGATTTGATGTAGTTAGAGTATAGCCATTATCAAGTGTATCAACAATATGTTGTCACTTTTTGCATCCAGTCAGCCGTTTTTTAATAATCCGCAATCAAAATCTGTAAATTCCCCGAGCTTCGAAAACGCTGCTGGCAACTGGCAGATGATGCGCCACGGCTCGGTGACGCATCAAGAGGAAGGCGGCCTCTCTCCGCGCTGATCAGAAGCATGTAAACACAAGAGATAAATATAGTACTTGAAGATTTTTGGGTGTTTCTGATAGATTTTTTTTGCGATATGCCACATGCATGCATCCTTTATGGGTGCAGCAAGACAGCTGTGCTTTCCAGAGAAGTTTGCACATGTTTCCTACTGATACGACGACGTTAAATCTGTGGAAAATATTTTGTGCGGCGGACACATCACCTCCCATCCACCCACACATTCCGTAGCCACACACCATAGCGTAGCCTTGTACGGCAGTCTGCAACACAAACCAGTCAACAACACTCCCTTGCCTGTCATGTCACACTGTCTACATCACCCCCCACCCACCCACACATTCCGTAGCCACACACCATAGCGTAGCCTTGTATTGCAGTCTGCAACACAAACCAGTCAACAACACTCCCTTGCCTGTCATGTCACACTGTCTACAACAACCCCCACCCACCCACACATTCCGTAGCCACACACCATAGCGTAACCTTGTATAGCAGTCTGCAACACAAACCAGTCAACAACACTCCCTTGCCTGTCATGTCACACTATCTACATCACCCCCCACCCACCCACACATTCCGTAGCCACAGACCATAGCGTAGCCCATTACAATCTGAGGTTCGTTTTCCTCATAGTATACGCGAGCAGCGTCATATATTTCGTTCTCAGATTGAGCATCGTACTCTAGATCTGTCACAGCGACAGATTCATTGTCTGACACCGAAGTACAATCGCTCATCATAACATTTGCCGACAGGTGTCAGACAGATGTTTACATTGGAGCGTTCCTCTTCTGACGGCATCAATAACATTCGTAGTCTTGTTGGAGGGATGATTTTTTTTTTCGCGCGCTTTTTACAAAGTCGTATTTTGACGGAAATAAGGCCTGGAGATCAATTATTTTTGGTGGATTAGGTGTTTTGAACGTATTTTGAAATTGTACATTCAACATAATTAGGCAAAAAAAAAATGGGTCTGGACGATTACTTTAAATTTTGCCATGACATATGGGTTGTCATAATAATGGATTCAAGAAAGTACAGCATTCGTTTTAAATGCGTCATTTTTGTTTCAACACTATTTCAACATTAATTGGAAATGAACATGAAATCGATTATATAGGGCCATTTCGTCTATGCACCAAAGGGCCTGCAATCTCGGAAAGTGTGGTGGTGTGCCAAAATCAAAGTGAGGCTTGTGGATGAAATAGCTGAGTGTTAGAATTTTGAACAAAAACACTTCATTCCAATCATTGCTTTATTTAACAGTGTTAAAAACAGAGTTATATTTCTATCACCATCTGACGACACATTCCTTGTGTATTTCATCAACCCTGCCATATCCCTGTTACTATTATATAATGGATTAATATTATGTCATTTACGTTTTCCATTAACCTACAACCCCCTTGGAAAACTGTTATTTTTATTTCTGGAAACCAAAAATCTGACTTTTTAATATAATAATGTATAGCTTAGGTTTCGGTAGGAATATATTTAGGTTTGGATAAGCTGGGTTTAGGCTTATTTTAGGTTACACTTACAGTAGGGTAGTTTAGGCTTAATTTTAGTTGTGATAAGGTTTGGTGTATCTTATGTAAATTAATGATGTGCAAACACATTATTATTGGTACTTTGTTTGGTTGTGTGATTCGGAGTTACCAACACTGCTTCATGCACGGAACAGGAGCTGAGGTGGGCGGGGCGAATGAGAGGCGAGGCAGTTCACCTCGAGCACGCCAGCAGTCCTGTCCTCCTGTTCAACTGTGTTCTGCTTTAGAAGTAAACCATTGAAATTGTCAAGATCTTTTACTTCATCTAAAAGCTATCTAGGCACCATGTCGGATACGAGCGTGCAGAGCTACTTTGATCTACGACTGATCCCGAGTATCAGTTCTACCAGGGTAGAACAAGAAGTAACGGATTCAACCTGGAAAAGTGTAGATTTAAAAAAGAAATAGAGAAAAACTGGATCACAAATAGGGTGGTGAATGATTGGAATGGACTCAGTAGACAGGTAGTTAGTGCGGAGTCATTGGGGAGCTTCAAAGAGGGGCTGGAGTGGATAGGTTCACGGATGGGGATGAAAGGTGGATGTAGGTAGTGTTAGGTAACAGGAACTACCACGTGTAGGCCTCTCGGCCTCTTGTAGCTTCCTTATTTTCTTATGTTCTTTTGTTCTTATGTTCTTATGCGTACGACGGCTCAGACAAGCAATCAGTGGTCGAGTGGCTGTAAAAGCTTGAACTCATCTGCAAGATAAGAGGAGTTGATGACGTGGCAAGTGTCATTCTTATACGTCTTACTGGAGGTGCATTTGCAGTCTACTTGCAACTCCCAAAGAGGACAGGAAGAAGCTTAACAAGATGAAAGAGGTACTTGTGGCAGTGTTCGCAGTCTATGGCCTACGAGTAGTTTGCTGTCAGGAAGCTACACAATGGTGAATCTCACGACGTATTCCTGTATTCTTGTCAGTCTTGAGGCTGCATCAGCATTAATGGTCTGTTCAAGTGTGAGATCCACTGGACATCTGCTGAATGGATGTTCTGTGCTCTGAATGCTGAATGCTCCACTGTCAAGGATTTGCCTTAAGCCAGGGTGAGAATTCTCAATGTTCAACAGATCTAACTGGAATTTGGTCAGCCATCGACTGTAGTTTATGTGATTAGTGGCGAAGAACAGGCCAATTATGCCGGTGAAAGCAACTATGCCGGTGAAAGCAGGGCAATTTAGACCTTAGCAGTAACAGAGCAATTATGCACTATCTAAAAATTGATACTTTGTTTTAAGAACAGGTTATTATCTCAGAATAAATCTAAATCTAAATATCACACATATGCTAAAAGTTTTCTATCTCCCTCCCTCTTCTTAAGTACATTAGTCCACAATTGGAGAACTTAATAATCGTGGATCCGTGCTCACGGGGTCCTAGACGACATATGAACAAATTTCCATGGATGTACTCAGATGTGAATGAAACCAGAGACATGCTAATTAATTGAGATATGCCTTTTGGTCCATTCTTAAGTACCCTAGTCCACAACTGGTGAACTTAAGAATCATGGTTCCTTAGTCATGGGGCCCTGGGCTTGGTTTCGGTAAAGTTTCATGGATGTACTCAAGATGTGAATTAAATGTGAAATTAGGGGTTAATTAGGCCCTTCTTAAGCCCCCCCTTTCCACAAAATGGAGATTTAAGAAATACCAGTTTATGAATAGACTCCCAGAATGACCATTTTGGCGAAGGTTTCATGGATGTACTCAGAGTGTGAATTAAATATGTTTTGTGGGCTACTTTGAAGGGCGCCCTCTAGTGGCAGTCCACAATTGCACAATTTAAGAAAGGCCTTTTGGGTGATTCCAAGGACAGTCCTACCCATTCCAGGTGTCAAATCTTTCGTACTCATGATGTGAATTAAATGTTTCTGGGCTCCTGGACTATAACCTTCAAACCTCTTGACAAGCTGTTACTTTGGTCAAAATCACAGACAAATTAATCTAATAAGAATACATAAATTGCTACTCCGTCGTCGCCATCAGCGCAGTCTAGACGGCGGGAAGGGGGCCTCTCCCAGTCCCAACTTAAAAAGTTATATCAGATCGCCCCTTACTCTACGCCTCTCAATCAATCAATCATTGGGGTCATAGGCCGGGGGGCGCGTCGCCTCGCCCACCCTACGACGCCACACCCGGGGGTCACCACGCGCGAGTCCCCATGCAGGCTCCCTTCCCATTCCAAGCAACTCTCGGCAGGAAACATCAACTTGCCCCAGCCACGAGCCTTGTGGGCGCCCCCTTGGCCTCCTCCACGCCGGATTGTCTCCTACAGATACAACCCGATGGGAAGAATCGGTTTCAGGGTATCGTGCCACATGTATAGCTGAAGTTGGCGCTTACGGATAGGCCTTGATTTATGTCTTACGGTGCAATCGCTGATTTGACACGTACTCATCCAAGCGATACCCCATGATTCTCCGAAGACACTTATTACTAAAGGCATCAATTCGTCTCTTCAAGTCGTTATTTTGTGTCCATGTCTCACAACCATAGAGTAAGACAGGGATCACAAGCGACTTGAAGATCAGGATTTATGTCCTCCTGCACAGGTATCGACAACGCCAAATACTCGTGCTGAACGAGTCCATAACACCGTGGGCTATGCCAATCCGCCGTAAGACTTCTTGACGCGACCAGCCATTATTATGGACTGCGCTACCAAGGTATGTACAACTTTCCAAGATTTCAGTGTCCTCGCCACACGCATGAACAGACTGTACTGTTTCATATAGTAAGCTTCCAAACGACTGGAACTTAGTCTTGAGCCAGGAGACCTCAGGTCCCAAAGGCTTTGCCTCCTCGTGCAGCACCTCGAGAGCCATCACCAGAACCTCCAGCGACTCAGCAAAAATTACTGCATCATCGGCAAAACCAGGATCAGTGATCTTGATGTTACCGAGGGATGCTCCACAATCACTTTGATCTACAACTTTGCCCAATACCCAGTCCATACAAGTGTTGAAAAGTGATAGACAAGGATGCACCCTTGCCTCACTCCTGTATTAACAGGAAAGAAGCTGTATACACCTCCCCCACACTTCACAGCACTCTTAGTCCCAGAGTACATGCCTGTCATCAAACCAATAGTCCTTGCAGGAATCCCGCGAAGTCGCTGAAGATCCCAGAGTGACTCACGATGCACTGAGTCAAACGCCTTCTTGGAATCAACATAGGCTGCAAACATCCCCTGTCGAAATTTACGTCGGCGTTCCACTAGGATACGAAGCGCTAGGATACGGTCCGTTGCTGATTTATCAGACGTGAACCCAGACTGCTGGGGTCTCTGATGCTTCAGCAGATGGCTGCGGATCCATGTCAGCAATAGATGGGCGAGCACCTTGCCTGGCATGCTGAGCAATGTAATACCACTGTAATTGTTGCAGTCCTGACGGTCTCCTTTCCCTTTTGAGATGGGGACGACCAGTCTCCTTTTACAGTCAGAAGGAATGGTACCTGATTGCCACACGGCAGTCAGGACAGGATGGGGGAGGCGGTAGCAGAGTGGTTAGCGTCACCGTGTGGCGTTCTCGAAAACCCGAGTTCGATCCCGAGTGAGACCCATAAATCCACTTAAAATATTTCTGCACCGTCGAGTGGCCTAAGAACACCCACATGCCCTGTCCATTAACTCTACCTTACCTACCTACCTTACCTACCTAACTGTGAGTGCATCGGAGGACTCAGGGAGGCGAGATGAGCCTCTAATTACAGGCGTTACTATAAAAATCCTACCTGCGCCACCACGGGCGAGGGCCAACCATCAAAGCCCTCAAGTGAGCCTCCAGGGCCTACCATCCGAGCCCTGGAGGTCACTGCCTACAAGCGCTATAGGCATAGATGTAAAAAAAAAAAGGCAACCCGCGGATCATGGCCTCACCTCCAGCTTTGAGGAGCTCTGCACTGATATTACAAACACCAGATGCCTTTCCACCCCTCAACTTTACTAGAGCCTCTCTGATTTCGTCAAGAGAGGGTGCGGTTTCATCAATGGGAGGATCGGCATCCACTGTCCGTAATCCAGTGGTGTGGAACTGCCCAATTGGAGGGTCCACCGTGAACAACTTTCCAAAGTACTCAGCCCAACGAGCCATCTTCCCATCCATGTCCGACACGAGGCGCCCATCTGCTGCTCAGATAGCACTTGCCCGTGATGGAGACTTGGAACAGAGCTACTTCAGGGCTCGGTAGGAGGGTCGGAGGTCATTAGCATTCAAATGGCCCTCGACATCCTCAGTGAGACTCCTGACATACCTCTCCTTGTCTCTCCCCAGGAGGGTTCTCGTCCTGCGAACCAGAGCTGGTCCCGGTTCGCAGCAAGCCTGACAGCACGACTCTCCTCGATATTCTCAAGCCCCTCCGTCGAGAAAAAACCTCGTCTTGACCACGGGCGCTCCCCAATACACTCTTTTACAGCCTGGAGAGTTTCACGTTTGAAGGTATCCCACAGTTCTACATGTTCCTCCAGGGTACCGAGCACATCAAACCGGTTTGTCAAGTCCTTCAGCTTCTCAAGATGAAACACAGTATGGTTACCTCTTAAGATTCTTCTGGACTTCACATGAAGCTTAAGACTTAGTGTAGCAACGACAAGTCTGTGATCAGCTGCAAAGAACTCAGCACTCCGGCAAACCCTGCAGTTCTAGAGGATCCTCCAAAGAGTACTAACTAGGATGTGGTCGATCTCCTTAGCTATCCCTCCGGCATTGCTATACCATGTCCAGCGGGGCAGCTCTTGTCTCTAATACCATGAACCTGCAATTCTCAATCTTCTGGACCTTGCAAAGTTCAGAAGGAGAGAACAGTTAATGTTTCTGGTACTGGAGCCATGGGGACCAACACATTTCTCATAGCCATCTCTCATAGTGCCAGTAGTAGCATTGAAGTCACCCAAGACAATGAGTGTGTCCCGAGGAGGATTCTGGTCTAATACAGAGTTGAGTTTAGCGTAGAACATCTCCTTCTCCTCAGTTTCACGCACCTCGGTAGGAACGTACACTGCAACAAGAGACATGAAACCCAGAGTGTGTCTTCACCCGCATTATACGCTCATCAACCGGAGTAACCTCAACAACAGACGGCTGCAGTTTGCTGGATATGCCTATAGCTACTCCCCGGACACCGTAACCATTGCTCATGCTGGACCAGGAGTAGGTGTAACTCAGAGGGTCCCACTATATCCACCCTCAGCCTACTGAGCTCGCCCAATAGGATAGATAGTCTACGCCTCTCGAATGAGTGTATATTTAATAGCTTCAATCTCCCCTCATAACTAAAGTTACGCATTACCTATATCGTTTTAGTCATCCTTCGCTGGGCTGATTCTAACAATGCTGCATCCATCCTCTAATAGAGGGACCAAAACTTTACCGCATAGTCTAGATCAGGGGTTCCCAACCGGTGGGTCGCGACCCCCTTGGGGGTCGCGTAGGCTTGGCAGGGAGGTCGCGAAGCCTTGCTAGAAATGGCCTAGAATATTTTTTTAACTCATCGATTTTATTTTATTTTGCTTCTATATTTTTTTGCTTTTGTTTCAGTGCTAAAAAAACTTGTTTTTATCATTATTATCATAAATCTGTGTTCATATATTGTGGGACTCTCATATATGGTGGGATCCTCAACAATGGCTTCAACATAGTGTTCGCCAACAACAGCATCGATAAACCAGTGTGTATTGCGCTATGTTGTTCTGAGTGCAAAGTCGAAACCATCGAAACTCAACCTCATCTCGAGACGAAGCATCCAGAACACGGTAAGAAGGATTTGGTTTTCTTCAAACGTCAAGAACTGTCTCAAAAGACAAAAACCCGATGCCAATGTGTCGTTTCAGCGATAGAGTGCAGCAGTAGTGGAGGCCTCTTATGAAGTTGCATTGGAAGTTGCTAAACAAAAGAAGCCTCACACGATTGGAGAAAACTTATCAAACCCTGCATGTTGAAAACGGTAATGCTTATTCTTGGGGAGGCCAGTGCAAAGAAGATACAGTAAATATCTCTGTCAAATACTACTATTCAGAGGCGTATTTCTAAGATGTCTATGGATGTGAAGGAGCAGGTTTTGACTAAAGGGGAGCGTCACACGAATGTTTCCGAAAAAAATCAAAATATTCGAAAACATTATCATGCGTAGTTGAACACTTGAGTAAGCTTGTGACAAAGTATTATAAAGAAAGCAGAAAAAATGAAAGAGTTATGGCTGATTTTTTCCCCTCCCTCCCCGAAAAATATCCGTACAAATTTGTTGTATGATATTCACTGACATAGGCAAACTGACACCTCTCAGTCCCTCTTTGTGAGACAGAGGGTCGTCTCAAGGCCTCAGTAGTGAGGGAGTAGAGGGAGAAGACGGGTGTCGCTGCTCGTCTCTCAGCCTTCTACCATTCCTGCTCCCTCCAGAGCATTTACCATTTATTCAGCGCAGGATTGATCTACCTCATGCTCTCTACCTCCTCCATCACCATGCCGAGGACATCAAGGCATCAAGTGGCTCAGAGAGAGAGAATGCTAGCTGTAGTTCAGCAAACTGTCCATGCGCGTCTGACAGCTAGCACCCTTTTGTGATTAGTACCTTTTGCAAAAGGGGGGACCAGATACCAGCTATGTCATATAGCACTTCAAGAGTGATAGAGAGCGTAAAACAGAGTAAACAAACAAACCAGCATCTGCTCAGATTCACTGAGCCTCGAGGTTTAAAGGGCGTGTGGCTTTTTAAACCGCGCGACTTTAAACCTCTCCACTGAAAAAATAGCTTTTTTCTAATTTTCCTTTAATAACTTCGCCACTATTGTACCGAATTTAATAAACAATATATCATTGGAAAGAAGAATAAAGATGTGATTTTCTCTTCTTGCGCTTTTTTCTTTCAATTTAGGTAAATATTTGCAAATAATAGCAAATACATTTAAGAGATCCAAGAAAACAAAAAAATGCTTAACACTTAAGAAGAATGAAATTCAAAATTCTTAAAAGATGAATCGTTTGGATATGTTGTAATGCATATTTGCTAATTTTTCATACGTGCAAGTCATTGGATAAGAACGTTATTAAGAGTTGAATTTCCTTAAAAAAAGTACTTTTTTTGTAGTTATGTATAGAGCTATGGATCTGAAAATGAGCTAGAATTATTTTAGCATTAGCATACTTTTGACCAAAAAAATCGTTACAATCCACCGGTAATTAAGAAATGGTGTGACGCTCCCCTAAAATTAAACCTTCTCCGTTATTCTCCTTTCAACTCGACGAATCAACGGATGTGAATTCATGTTCTCAGTTGCTTGTTTTCGTGAGATACATTAATTCAGATGAAATCACAGAAGAATTCTTGTTCTGCAGTGCACTTGAAAATGCTACAAAATCTGACGATGTCATGGAAAAAGTTTCAAACTTTTTCCAAGGCAAATTTCAATTGGAAAACGTGTACGGGGTTTGTACAGATGGAGCACTGGCTATGCCATCGTATGATCGAAGTCAGGATTCCAGTCGAGAGTGAAGAAACTGGCACCCTATGCCAAGGGCATCCACTGCATGATCCACCAATATGCTCTCGCTAGTAAGACCCTTCCTGCCTCTCTGCAGGAAGTGCTTGATTCTGTGATCAAAATTTTGAATTATGTGAAGCAGCACTCAACACTTGCTTATTTAAAGAATTATGCAAAGACATGAATGCTGACCACGAAGTCCTTCTCTTCTACACGGCAGTAAGTTGGTTATCCAAAGGGAACGTTGTTAATCGTGTCTTCGAGATGAAATATGAATTAAAGCTATTTCTGCAAGTTTAAGAAAAGAGAGATCTTGTGGCCCACTTCGATGATGAAGCATGGAATAAAAGGGTTGCGTGGACATTTTCGACAGGTTAAACAAGCTAAATTTGAAACTTCAGGGAAGGGAAACGCATTATCTCCTTTTCAAGACAATCCACGGGCCTTCGTTTTCAAACAGCAGAACTGGCGTCGGAAAATCAATCTTGGGAACATCGCTATGTTTGCAAATCCTTGTGGAGTGATGGATGAGTCTGAGACCCAACTAGATCAGTTCCTGAAAGATGAGATTACTGAACACCTTGAGTGTCTAGAAAAGGAATTCGAGCGATACTTCCCTGAGCTAGCAGAATAAAAGGAGACCCTGGTAGGGAACCCTTTTTCTACTGCACTTGATGCATCCAGCATCCCAGATGAAATCCAAGATGAATTTCTCGATCTACGGAACGACTCTCCGGTTCGTTATCTGTTCAAGGAAAATCGGTGACTCAGTTCTGGTGCGGTATGCACCTCATACTCCAAACTCAGCATGATGGCCTTACGTGTCCTCCTTTAATTTGCTTCCACTTACCTGTGTGAGGCAGGATTTTCAACTTTTGTCAACATAAAAACGAAGAATAGGAACAGATTAGATGTCGGAGATGACATGAGATGAGATTGGCTCTAACAAACACTCGGCCACGAATTTCAAGACTTGCTGCTCATATGCAACCCCAATCATCCCACATGCTGGGTTGGCTTGCTGTTGAAAACTGTGTATGTTGAGATTTATTGAAGGATTTATTGTGTTCGTTTATTTTTTCGTTCTCAAATAATTAGGTTGGAGCAAATTATGTATCTATCTATCTACTTTTTATGCCAAAGTTGAAACAATGCTGTAATTTAGCTTGCTAATAAATAATTACAGAAATATGAATACATTTTTCTTATGTTTATTTCCCTTTCCTTCACAGAGAAAAAAAATGTAAATCAAGCTGCTGATAGCAAGGGGTCATGTGGGTTTCAAGATTTTGCGCAAGGGGTCGCAAGTGCAAAAACGTTGGGAACCACTGGTCTAAGTGATGTCTGACTAGAAGCAAGTAAAACTTTAGAATAACCACCGCACTTCTACTTTTAACACTCCTGGCAAAGAATCCTAAGACCCTATTAGTTTGAATTCTAGCCTCAATACATTGTTTCCTAGGATGGAGGTCTGAGCTTACCCGCACACCCAAATCTTTCTCCGCTTCTGATCTTTTCAGTGATGCATTGCGTATAGTGTACCTATTACCAGGATTTTCTCTACCAACATTAATTACGATACGCTTTGTCAATATTAAATTCCATCTGCCACCGGACTACCCACTCGTTTAACTTATTTAATCTTTATCTTATCATTGCCATTATCATGATTATTATTAATACTTTTATCATCATTACTATTATAACTATTATTGTTATTATTTATATCATTATACATTATTATTATTATGATTATTATTATTGTTATTATTATTACTATTACTCCCATAATCGTTATTATTCGCATCTAAATTATTATTTGTAGTTGTAGTAGTATTATCATTATTATCATTAATAATATTATACTAATTAGTATTATTGTTATACATAATAAATAGCTTGTCTCTAGCATGTAGGCATATATTTTTCATATTTTCTCTACTTCTAAAGCCCGTTAACCTTGGTTTAACTCAACTTTTCTCGTGCTGTCCAAATTACATAGACGGCTCACATACGGTAGCCTACCGTAGACAATTACTGACATCCTTCTGAAACTCATGCCCTTTATAATATCTGCACGTATTCATGCTAAATATATTATGAAGCTTGCAAAACACTCATTCATCGATAGAACATGTCAAAGTCTCTCAAATTCCAACATTTTTCGTGTGTGTTGGCATCTAGCGAAGATCATCATCTCCAACAACTTCTCTTCTACATCTTTTGCTCCTATACTTCACCATGATGGCGCCACGGCTGTCTCATCTAATTTTAAAGTTGAACTCTTCGCTCAATCTTTTGCTATTTTACTATGGATGATGCTGGGCTGGATCCTCCCCTTCTACTATTGACGATATTATGGACTTTATAATTATTCCTCGTAATTATGTTTTCTATGTTCTCTCTGGACTTCATCATCGAAAGGCTTATGGTCCCTAGCTCCTATTGTTCTCAAAAACCGTACTTTCTGGTAAAAAGAAAATAATTTCCTTCTGTTTCTAAGTACTTTCTAAGTACTACTAAGTTCTAAGCACCTTTCCTTCTTGCTTGAGGTTTGCTCACATTTAACCTGTTCCTAAAGGCGGCGTCTTTTTCCGTCTATTTTTTTCAGCAACTTTCTAAAAACTAACAATTTTTTGACTGCAAGCAGTCACACACACACAATCGTTCGCCTGCACTACCAGTCACTGGCAGTCAGCTGTTCCTTCGACTGTAAACAAACATGGCTCTAACGTCAGGGCAGGCTATCGCTGGTATACACTTAATTATGTGTATTATTATCAATCGTAGACGACGAGCCAAACAAGCTAAAAAACTTGCATGGATACGTTCATGGCTGGCTCGTTGAGAGAAAGAAAGCGTATATAAAGAAAGCAATATAGGCCACCCGCTTCAAGGCCTTCTTGGTGTACAAGCCATCTCTGTGGTCCCAGAGACAAGGGTGGCCTCGTATGCATTCAACGAGAATTCTTCTGAACTACGTGTTCACAGCATTTCGTCTATAATTACAAGTTGAAGTCTTGAAGAGTGAGAAACGAGTTTTGAGTGTGTCTTGAAAAATATACACAACAATCGAGTCATGCGAGAGACTGTTGGCTGTTATATAAAACCGGCTTTTAAATGTATCTACATGTGCAATAGTCACTTGAATATTTTTAATACTTACAACTGTATTGAATTATAATTTGCAAAAAATTACTGATTTATATCGAATATCTTTAAAGTAATCACTATGGATTTTGATTTGACTATGAAAGTCGTCTTCAACTTTTCATATGAAGACGATCATGATCGTTTGACTGAGTCAGACGGAAAACTAGACAGAACGAGAAAAAAACAACGGAAATCGTAAAAATAGACGGGAAAAGTGCTAGTGTGACGCCACCTTAAGAAGGGCAAAACGCCTCCGTGTTATAGTGTCTAGTGCGCCTAGCTACGAATCTGCTGGCCCTGGTCGAACCCGGATCAGAAGAGTTGGAGAAAGCCCATCAAGCTGTTCATCCTTCCTTTCGGGGTTGGTTGATAAATGGGTCTCTGGGGAAACCTGAGGAAGGTAACTGTGGTAACTCGGATGTTGCACTAGCCCAGCGGTCGGCTACCTGCGGCTCTTTCAAAAGACCTGTGCGACTCCTGCCACCTACTTAAAAATCTCCAAATTATCGTTAAAAAAAACCCAGATGAATTACTGGCATAGATAGCCGCAGTACAATAGTGTATGTGACCTAGGTCCTACCAAGGCCTCTAAGAGATATTGAGATGAATTATTGAAATTATTATCGTTATTATTAATATTATTATTAATATTATTAGTATTATTATTATTATTATTACATGCATTTTCCTTTATCTTGTAGTCTATAGATCTATTCCTACTTTATTAGTATGAGATAATAAAAGGAAAAGTTTAGTGTTTTGTAATTTCCATTCATAATTACCTCCGCCAACGAAGTTGGAGGGGTTATGTTTTCACCCCGATCTGTCTGTCTGTCTGTCTGTCTGTCTGTCTGTCTGTCTGTCTGTTTGTTAGTGTACAGGATTTCTCGAAAAGTTACGAATAGATTTGGACCAAACTCGGTAATCCAAGTCTATTTGGTATAAGGAAGAACTGATTTAATTTTGAATAAAATCTATTAACAACTGTTGCACTGGCAACTAATTGATGAATTATTCGGCCGGAGGTATGCGCTCATACTGAGTGCATAATGCATATATATATATATATATATATATATATATATATATATATATATATATATATATATATATATATATAATATATATATATATATACACATATATATATATGTATATACATATATATATATATATATATATATATAATTGATGAAATATTCGGGCAGAGGTATGCGCTCTACTGAGTGCCCCCCCCCCCCCCTAGTTTACTCTGCGGCTCCATCAGCACTGCTTTTTTGCAAAGTTTGAGGAAACTGGCTCTTCTCGAATTCTGGGTTGCCGACCTCTGCACTAGCCCATTATCTCTGGTTAACGGGTTTTCATACACTACAGGCTCAAATGCTAATGCGAAGGAAATTTGCCCCGAGGCCACGCGCAGCATTGTGTATGCCCCATCTTTACCTAAAAAGGAATCCTTTAAACTACCGTTCTATAACTTTCACTTCATATCATTTAATTTTTTTTAGTTATAGACTATACTCTTAATATGAAGATTCTTCATTAATAATTTATATACCTATAATCTTCTATTTTATCGTCAGTACGGGTTATCGTTATCACCCAATTACTTTATATCATTAACTAATGATCTTCTCAGTTTAATTCAATGCTCTATCCACCCTTACGCCGATGACTCTGCCGTACATTTTCAACGTCGTTCAATAGACGTCCAACTCTACATTAATTATATTATTTGCGGAGGGATGCCCCAGAGCGCCCAACTTCTGACCTTTCTTTAATTATAAGTGGGGTAAAGCAAACTTAGCTTTTTTCTTTGCCTCACCAATCCTATTTATTTTCCTATTCACTCGATCTTACTTTACAGACAACTATCTCCTCTTTTTCAATGACACTACATTTGTAAATTGTCTTCTTCTCCTCTTCTTCCCCTTTGCCAACGCGCGAGTCCCCATGCCTGCATGGTGACTCATGCGTGGAGACTCCCGGGAGTGGCGTTATTGGGTGGGCGAGGCAACGTGCCCCTTGGCGTATGCCCCCAATGAATGATTGATTGATTCAACAATAAATATTATTGGGCTATCCTTTAAAAATAAAATTTCAACTGGAGTTCTTACATATCATCTCTTGCCGAATCAGCTTCTAAGAATTTAGGTGTCCTGTGCCATCTGCGTTCATCCTTTTTTCTCTCTCCCATTTAATTGTTTGTTGCAGGAACCTTATTCGCCCATGTATGGAGTATGCCTCTCATATTTGGGGGACATTCACTCACACATTCTTCATAAACAATTTGATTTGGAGTTAATCAACTCCCTCTCTCTAACTGACTCTCTAGAATCTCTAAATCACCGCCAAATATTTTTCCCCTAGAGAGGAGTGTCAGGACATCTCCTGAACTGTGGCCTCCGATAGATCCTGGCCTAGGTCTCAAGTTCATGACGCCACGATAGTAGGCGGATTTTCAGGTTTTTAGTGCATTGATATGCTGTACTTTTACCCGATATTACTAAACTAACATATGCTATTTAGGTAAACTTGGCCTACCATCGTTTTTTCCCGTTTTTTTTTCATTACAAAAGACTGGCCAAGGTAAAAAAAAAAAAAAAGGTAACAAAAAGCCGGCTTAGTTACCAGTCCCTATAAAGAAGACAGTAAGAGAATAATGAACAGGGGGTAGGCTAAATTAGATCCGGAGGTGTCTTGTCACTTCTCTCTTGAAAAGATTTACGTCGTAAGAAGGGAAAATAGAAATAGGAAACGAGTTTCAGAGTTTACCATTGCAAGGGATGAAGGAGTAAAGATACTGATTAACTCTTGCATATGGAAGATGGACATAATAGGGATGATAATTAGTAGAGAGTCTTGTACAGCGAGGCCACGGGAGGAGGGGAGGCATGCAGTTAGCAAGTTCAGAAGATCAGTGAGCTTGAAAATAACGATAGAAGATAGCAAGTGAAGCAGCATTGTGGCGAGGATTTAAAGATTGAAGACAGTCAGTCAGAGGAGGGGAGTTGATGAGACGAAAAGCTTTTGATTCAGCCCTGTTTAGAAGAGCTGTATGAGTGGATCCCTCCAATCATGTGAGACACACTCCATAAATGGGTGGATAAGGCCCCTGTACAAAGCAAGCAACTGGGAATCAGTTTCGCTTCACATAAAGGAGGATGACCAAGATTCAGTTAGGAAAGCAAGAAAATCGCCAGAAAATCGCCCTTTACGGAAACCGTTCTGACAATCATATATAAGATTGTGAGCTTAAGATGCTTAAGAATCTTATCAAGTATAATTCAAAAGCTTTAGAAAGGCAAGAAGTCCAATATGCTTTGTGTTCATGATACATTACTGCATATCATGAACATATATCCATTACAGTAAGAATACACCTATGTTATCATCTATAAATTGGAAATATCGGATAAGAGTACATTTCAATGCACTGAAAACCTGAAAATTCGCCTATTCATGTAACGTCATCAACTCAGATCCAGGTCAGGATCTTCCAAGGGTCTCGCCAGAACTAAATTGACCCACCCACTCATTGGGTCTCCTACTTTCTTATTTTCAATCTATGGTAGGTAGAAGGCTTTTTGTTATTTAGATTTGTTTGCCCTTAGCAGGTCCCTCATTATGTGTAAAAACAAAAAATGTCATCGTCGTATCCCGGCAGGTCGTGTCACGAGTCGGGTGGTGGTGCTGGAGTTCCACGCTGGTGTCCCTCACAAATTTATGCCACGGGCTCACGGTCCAGGCTTCAAGGTTACCTTTCAGCACAATCCTTGCTCTAGTAAGGTAGGTTGATATGTAACTGTATACATTGGGTCAAGACAATTGATAGAGATAATTAGTTACAGGTACAGCAGTTTGTGAACCATTACCATATATTTTCCATGACGAAGCTAACCGTTCTCAGATAATCACATTAAAAATAAATTAGTGGTATTTACAATCAAGAAAGTGATGTCATGATATTCTTATTCAAAGATCAATTGAAATTTCACAGAACTCATCAAAGCAGCCCAGCTTTCGTGGAAACGCAGCTACAACACAGGTCACTGTACCCCCGCCTCCAATCCTTAAGGTCAGACGCATATAAATGTGTTTTTGAAAGTCCAATTTACCTGTGTGTGTGTGTGTTTTAAACAAGTTTTTTCTAGTTTTTTCTTGCTTTCTTGTTGTTTTTTCAATATAAGCATGCCTCAGTTTGTTAGTTGATGCAAACTTAGCCCATCCATGCAGGGATGGGCTATATCCATCCATGCAGGGATAATATTTATTAAATAAATAAATAACCTCATCAATCGGGTAATTTTCCCGATTGATGAGGTTATTTATTTAGTTAACGCTAATTCATACATGGCGCTAATTCATTTATCAAAAAACGAAATATATAAATAAATAAGTATCATCATCAATAGGGAAAATTACCCGATTGACGATTTTATTTATTTAGTTAACGCTAATTTATGCATGGTGGTAATTCATTTATCAGAAAACTAAATATATCGATGGAAAGCTAATAAATTGCGCTTCTATTGATCCCCTTCATGATAAAAGTTGACTCGCAAAGTTTTAAATGGCGAAGATTTTAAGTGAATATTAAGTTCATGCATATTTCTTCATAAACTCGTAATGGCATTTCTTTAGCGTGTTTTACTGTTTTTTATTTGATAATATTATAGAACAAACATTTACGAAGATTACAGTATATCACATATACTAATAAGCCATAGTCTATATGATAGTCATATGCAGCAAGTGAATGGGCAGGAGACTGGCCATGGGGCCAGTACTGCAGCGTCCAGCGCGCGTAGTTGCCGAGTGTCACATCCAGGGGAGGGATGCTCGAAAATCCCTCGTAAGGGACAACTTATGAGTGTATGGCTACAATAACCTTACGAGGGTGGGCTGAGGTTGATGCTCGTATCGAGCAGTCACTCCCGTACGGTGATCGGTGGCCTCTGGGTGGGGAATATTAGGGATATTCTAGGGATATGTGTGGGGAAATTCTGCTGACCAATCACAGAGCAGCGCCTCGCATGACGCGGCCTTATCTAGCCAATCATCTTGCTCTCAGGGAGCCCGATAAATAAATTTAAAGACACTTCAAATGCCGCTGTTGAGCTAAAATCTGCCCATTTCGGAAATCGTCCCGCGGACACTTATTTAACCTAAATAACTCTACAAAACTTAACACAAACCTATCATAAACCTTACCTATCCTAAACCAGTCCTAAACATAACTTAAATATAACTTAACCTAAACCTAAAAACTGTATTTGCCGGTGTTGAGCTAAAATCGGCCAATTTCCGAAATAGGGCCGATTTTAGCTCAACACCGCCAGAATGTTACGATAATACAAATTGCCGCCATATTACCCTTTCAGCGTAATATTCTCCCGCTGAATATTACAGCGACGTACCCAGGGCATACCTTGATACGCTGATCCTAGGTTCGAGTCCCGCGTGCCCGAAACTAGCATTTATGGAGTATGGACCACTGCTGGCCCGCGCCGTACCGAGGCCTGCCGTATTCGTGGCCGCGGCGATACTCTGTTATAGTGAACGAGAACTGCGCGTTCGCTCTTTAGGTTAGACAAGACACACTGGGGGACTAACACTTCACTCTGACACACGTGACACTTGTGTGCAAGGGTAGTATAACTTTATAATATCCTTGCTTGTGTGTGTACGTGCGTGTGTACGTCAGACATTTACACACCACCACCACCAACCGCATCATTATAGCGGCCAAACTTTTATGATGAACTATACGTTTTGATTCAAGAAGTCGACCGATATATATTTAATATATTAGGTTTGCCCTAATATGAATTTATTACAAGTATAGGTATTGTATGTTAAATATGATATAATATGGAGTCAATAATGCAATAAACACATCACATTTCAAACAGGCAACCATGAAATGGCTCTATAATACACAATAAACATAAAATGTAGTGATACAACTTGTAATTTATTGTTTGTTGATGTCTTGTCGCTTCAAATTTCACTCCCGTAGGGAGTTAAGGGTGGTCCCGACCACCCTTAGCCTCGCGGTCCCGTAGCAAGTGAGAAAACGGTTTGAGCATCACCCGTAGAGGCGCTACGAGATAAAAGTCCCCTAAGGTAATACTTACGGGCCAGTAACTCTTTCGAGCATCTCCCCCCAGGTCTACTGTTATCTATGGTTAAGGATATAGATACTACATACCGCCAGAATTTTAATTTCCTAATTTCTTTTGTGGACCTCGGAGATTGTTCATATACGAGTGGTTGTTCATAAAATTCTTATGTACATATTCTTATGATCCATTTAAAGTTGGTTTCGCGCCTTATAATGAGGTAACACCATATTTTGTGAAGGGTTGCTGATGTGGTTATATACGTCAAGGGATGAATATACATATATATATAATATATATATATATATATATATATATATATATATATATATCTATATATATCGGCTTTACACGTGTGTATGTATATTTCTTGATCTATACTTTTATTTGAATACTCTCAGTGGTCACCAGCAAAGGTATGAAAACAACAAATCAAGATTTTCGTCAAAGACATTACGGTTCCCATCGACAGAGACTACAGGCGCAAAGGAATAAATTGGGCACAGAAGGTTATGTTTCGTCTCTTAACTCATGTATGCAGGAACTATTCATTATCTGAGAAACAAATAGGAGTTAATGTATGTCTAATGTATTTTTATTTTACAGATTATACGCGTAAAACTGCTTATATTTCATAATTATCAACCATTATAACCATTGCAAGAATCTGCTATGTATAGGGTAAATAACGATCAGCACGACTTGTTTTTGTTTCGTTTTTTTTTTTTTTTTTTTTAGAATTTCGTCAGTTATCGACGCAGCTGAGATGGATCTCCACTGTAACCAGACAGCTCTCTCTCAGACTACCCCTAGATAACTGTCTGCTAGTGCTTATAATGTTGGCCGAAGCCAGCACCCCGGGAGGTGGGTTACAAACCCCCGGCTAACACCCGGTACCCATTCACTGCTGGGTAGACAGGGGCTCGGGTTTTAAGGAAACAGCCCAACTGTTTCCGCTCCGCCCGGGGATCGAACCCGGAACTTCTCGGTTGTGAACCGAGCGTGCTACCCCTACACTACGGAGTACCCTAAGAGTACTCATAGTACGACTAAGGAACTCTATTAATATTATTCCTTATATGAACTCATACCATCGTAAAGTCATGAGGCGTTTTCTGCGGGGGAGCAAGATAAATTTCGCTTGCAGGCGGTCACTTTTCACTTGCTGTACCCCCGCAGAAAAACGCTCACCGTCGCTTGTTCCATGAGAAGGCGACGCGGCGGCTGAAATGTAAGCGAAACAAAGATCAAATTACTATTTTGACCCTCTAGATATTTTCACACTGGGACGTATCCTATACCGTCATAGTCAGAAAAGTGTGCAGATTCAGGAAGTGTGCTTAAAAATTTAATGTGATCATAAGTAGCCGAGCAATGAGAAAATGTTTATGCACTGTTTTACTTAACCCTTGTTTTCGTATACATGTACTTACATCACAGTTATAAATGTATACTAATGCGATGCAAAATTTCCTGAGGAAGCCGATAGTGGTCTCAGTTTTTCTAAATATCCAATGGTATTGTCAGCAAATCGTGTAAGAGCGAGGTGTGTGAAGTTGCTGATTTTCGATCGAATCACATATTGCAGTCTTTAACTCCAGCAGTTCGAATGCATATAAATCAATATATACAGCTGTGACGATTATATTATCCTTAATTACACGCCGCAACCTCCCTTATTTGATTCAAACTTATATGATAAGACATTAAAATTAGAAAATGTAATTGATTTTGTCGAAAGTACACTGTTGTTATTCTTTTATTGAAGCAGAAAGCATCGCCGCCACGTCAGCCGAACGCTGACGCACTTCTCCGACGTACTTCTCTTGCTCCAGCAAGAAATCTCTTGCGGGTCGGGCAGCATATTTCCGTCCTTTGGAAGAGTATGTGGTCTAGGGATATCAAGAGCCAATCGCGGTTGTCACAGCTCGTGACGTCACATAAAGGGGTGGAGCTAACGTGAATCGCCGTGAAGGCGTGCACTTCCCCTACCACCCTTCAAATACCTCCCTTCACCCCTTCAATACCTCCCCTTTCACCCCTCATAACCTCATGCTTTGTTTCACCTCTTCAATACCTCCCCTCTCACCCCCTTAAACTTTCTTTCACCCCTCATAACCTAATGCTTTGTTTCACCCCTTTAATACCTCCCCTCTCACCCCTCATGCTTTGTTTCACCCCTTCAATACGTCCCCTCTCGCCCACTTAAACTTTTTTTCACCCCTCATAACCTCATGCTTTGTTTCGCCCCTTCAATACCTCCCCTCTCACCCTCTTAAACTTTCTTTCACCCCTCATAACCTCATGCTTTGTTTCACCCCTACAATACCTGAAGGGGTGAAGGGATGTATGAAGGGGAAAATTTAAGAGGGTGAGGGGGGAGGTATTGAAGGGGTGAAACAAAGCATGAGGTTATGAAGGGTGCAAGGGGAGGTATTGAAGGGGTGAAGGGAGGTTTTGAAGGGTGGTAAGGGAAGTTCAGGGCGAGCACGGCGATTCACGTTAGCTCCACCCCTTTATGTGACGTCACGAGTTGTGACAACCGTGATTGGCTGTTGATATCCCTAGACCACATACTCTTCCAAAAGACGGGAATATGCGGTCGGGCAAGCATCTTCTCAGGATGATTGAACAGCAAGTGAAATTTGATCCAGCAAAATTTATTCTCTTGCAAGATAAATTTATCTTACTCCCCCGCAGAAAACGCCTATAAATATAGCTGTAAAATCAAATTAGCAGATTTATCTGCGGTTAAAAGATACAGAATACGGTCTGGGTCTTGGTCTGGGGAGACTCTGGGCTCAGACTCTGGGGCCAGATGCTGAGAGCGAGCTAGGGCGCCCTATCCACTAGAGGCGAATTTTGGTGAGGAAGCCGTAAGAAGCCGGAACTCGGAAGAAGCTTCTTGCCGGCTTCTCTCTTGCTTGCGTGCCTCGCCAGAACGGCTGACAGTTGCAAGCTTCTTGTCGGGGCTCGCCCGCTCGGCGATCACAGCCGATAGCTGTAAACAAAACAACCACACAATGACGATTGATTGATTGATTTAATGCCAAAAAAAAGGTGAATGTGCACACAATGACGAATTGTCATTTTCAACTCATATCCAACCACATCTTCTCTCATAAACATACTGAATTAAGCGCAATGCTAGTCATTTCCACAATATATACCTATCAGCTGCTCTACCGTAGATAACACTATAGTCGCCAGTCACCTGCCACTGCAGTAATGTCGCCAGGCACAATATATTACGAATTTTAGCATCACTACTGATTTGTATGTGCCACTGAAGACGCATCCACAGTAGTTTATATTATGTGCATCACACTACATGTCTTCAGTGGCACATAAAAGTCTGTAGGGATGCTAAAATTCGTTATACATTGTGCCTGGCGACTTTAGTGCAGTGGCAATTGACTGGCGACTATAGTGTTATATCTACGGTACCTTGTATATTCTTATACGTGGTCTTAAGGTAAGTCCATGCTTTTGAATGTACATCTGTGTGTTTACTTGTGTCCTGTTATCTGTAATTACATTATTTCTACGACGATATTCACTCTATTACTAGTTCCGCCTGTCCCGCTGTTTTGCGAAATATTGTCAAGGCGCGAAATCCTGTAAACCTCCATTCATCGCTCTTATTTCACTGGTTTTACAGGTTAACTGCTGCCCTGATACATGTTACAGGCAACATCGAGTCACTAGCTTCCCATGAGAACACTTACAAGTAATAATAGTTACTCAAAAGCTTAAATTATCCACGTCAAAAACAGTCAGGAGTATGGTTTTTATCATGTATTATTTTATCAACTATTATTACTTGTAAGTATTCTCATGGGAAGCTAGTGACTCGATGTTGCCTGTAACGTGTATCGGGGCAGCAGTTAAGCTGTAAAATTAGTGAAATACGATAGATGAATGGAGGGGTCTACAGGATTTTGCACTGATAAGATTTCGCACAACACCGCCACGTGTTGTTTTTCTCTGACGTCACGTATCGTGACGTATGAAGCCGCGAGAAGCCGTGAGAAGCGGGGCCCAGGACTCTCTTCCTCCGGCTTCTTAAAAGTGCCTCGAATTAACAGAAAACGCAAGCTGCAAGAAGCCGGCTTCTTACGGCTTCCTCACCAAAATTCGCCTTAGGGCGCCTGTGGTAAGGCAAAACGCCCTCCCACCGCTATGCTCAGTCGAGAATGGCGCCTTAGTGGAACCGCTAAAGACGCTGAAAACTAAGGCATGGTCTGACCATGCCTTAGTGAGCTGCTGTTGGTTGGCCTTTGACAGACATTCATCTTCTATTTATAAGGCAAATGCAGCCTTGTTTCAGTTCCTACAACGTAACAATTGGTGTTTACGTAATAATAGTGTTGCAAGGTGTGTAGTATGAATCGATCGTGGAAGACTAAATGTGGCACTAGGTGTTAAATGCTGGCGATAGAAATGTTGTGTGGTGTGTGTTAGTTGGGCGGGCGGGCGGCGGTCGAAGCGACTAGACAAGTGTCACCGAGGGTGCTCCGCCCGCACTAAAATGTTGTACTATTACACGGTATTATCATACTACCAGATGATATTTAGGACAACTGAACATACCATCATCTACACGAGACATTAGTGCATATCATGAATGTATAAAAATACAGTAAACTATACCTATAATAAGATAATGAGAGCAAAATGAAATCGTGTATAAACATTTTTTTTCTTTCACCTTTTTTTATTCAACTCCTTCTTATTCCTGTAATTCCTGCTTCTTATTCCTGTGCTTGCATTAAATTTTCACTCACAGTCTCGGAATCAGCACAGTTTTCCGCTTATCATGGTATGTGGCACGTCCCAATGCAAAAATATCTAGGTGGTCAAAACCTGCGATTGAACGTCAAACTTGTGACAACACAGATTTTCGGCGGGGAGAGCGATGCATCCTTGCCTCAGTGCAGGTGTGAAGGAGGAAGGAACAAACATTCTTGTTTCAGTGGAAGTGTTCAAGCCTTGTGATTGGTCGAAGCTGCCTAAACAGCGCTCAGACAGGCAGCGTGATTGGCAAGTAGGATTCTCGGACCACGCCCACGCCTTGGGCGTTGGAGCTGTAAGGCAGGGCAAAAGCGCCTGAAATATCGACTGTACATAGGCCTGAGCCGGTGCCTTAGCCGGGCCGTTACAAAAGCGTCTGAAGACGGGTAAGGCGCTCTTTTCGCCTTACCTCTAAGGCACTTCTCAGCATCTCCTCCCTGGGCTCCTTTTTATTTTAATACCTTAGCTGGTGACCACTGGGAGTATTTAAATAAAACTATAGATCAAGAAATATCTATACACATGTGTAAAAACCGATAAATATTCATTCCTTGACGTATATGGCCACATCAACAAAACTTCACAAAATATGTTGCTACCTCATTATAAGGCACGAAACCAACTTTAAATGAATTATAAGAATATGTACATAAGAATTTTATGAGCAACCACCCGTATATGAACAATCTCCGAGATCCACAAAAGAAATTAGGAAATAAAAATTCTGGCGGTATGTAGTATCTATATCCTTAACCAAAACGCCTCTGTTACATGCTCGTGGTTGGCAAGCCTGAATCCTTTAAGCTATTGTTCAGATAAGGGTTCAAAGCTTCATATCTGTCGCCGATGATATAAAGTCTAAAACAAACCAAGAGTATTTCAAAGGTTCAATAGATTTACTGCGTTGGGGTTTCGTATTCGATGTGGAATGCGAAGTATACTCGGCCCAGCAATGATCGCCGGGGCATTTCATCTTTATACCTCTTCATCTTCAATAGTATATTTGGATAATAATTAGAATAAATTCCATTTTAATTTATACAAAAATAAAAGAAAAATTGCCTCAAAATTCAAGAGTATATTGGATAATAATAAGAAGGAAGGAAGGACTCAGAAGAGTGGCGTATATGGGTCCTTAAAAAAGAAGGGGGGTATACAAGGGTGAATCCTGTTTTAAGAGTTGGGGGGGGGGGGGGGGGGCCTTGTGCGAAGGGAGCCTCAAGAACTGAAGGTGTTTACAATAGTAACAAAATTGCAATGTGATTCGGAGGGCCTCAGCTGAGAATAGCTTACCGAACCCAGGTTAAAAACCAATGCTTTAAAGTAAAATCAGCATTTCTACTTTTAACACTCCTAGTAATGAATCCTAAAACAATTACTTGTGAGGATACGAACTATTATGACGTATGAGGTGTGGTGAGATCGAAGCCCCTATGGCAGTGCTACCAACCATTCGTATGACATACGACAGGCAACACCGAAAGGTTACCGTAGATAACAGTCAAGTCGCCACCTGCAGTCATGTCAATCAATCATTTGGGGCATACGCCGGGGGGCGCGTCGCCTCGCCCACCCTACGACGCCACTCCCGGGGGTCACCACGCGCGAGTTCCCATGCAGGCTTCTCTTCCCTCAGTTCAGCTCTGTGTTTTATGTCTGATCGCAAATATTACGTTTGCGCATTCCTCTAATTTTTCTTGTGCGACGAAGGACAGTATAGCTCCTACCCTTTCAGCGTGTCTAGCTGACACAAATTAACTTTCAAATTTGATTAAGTTGTTTCTACGTGGGACAGACAGTACTCATCAGCTTTCGCGCAGACTAAATCATTGAGACTTTAACTTTATAAATTTTTTTCCACGTGGCGACTCAATGTTGTATAAATCTAGCTGCGACTTACTATATAGGACACTTGTTTTTACTTTATCTAATTTTCCATTGAATTTCCCTAATGACTCAAGTGAGTACAAAATGACACTGGACTTTCAATAGTCTTCTAACAAACTCGACCACTCATTTTTTTTTACTGTGTAAACCCATAATTGAGATAAAAAAATTATGTTTTCTGAATCAGACTGTAGGAAATAGTATAAACGAAATTATCACAAGAACAATCCAGGCGCTTCTGTGATTTTGATGCTCGATGTGCACCAAAGTTCACGGACACGATTTCGGTTATGACGTGCAGACGCACACATCTCTAAATTTAGTATATTGTGTGTTTTCTCTAAAACTGTAGCCAGTAACAACGAATGGCCTAGTTAGCCGGGGGTTTTGTTGATCGCGTGCCAGAGTGGTGGCTTCGGCCAACACGAGAGGAGAGGCCTATGAAGCGATACTAAGCGAATTAAGTCACAAGAAGAAGAAGAAGAAGAAGACCTCGGCCTAATATGAAGGAATAATGAAATAGCTAGAGAATACAAAGAAGTACAAGACACTGGCGTGTTACCCGCATGTATGTGGAGGTGAAAACAAGTGTTGAAGCGACGGTGGTGACACAGGGGATAAAAGAATGATGAAATAAGTTAGAGAATAGAAGTAGGTACAACACATCGGAGGCGTATGTAGTGGGAACATTGAACAAGTGTTGGAGGTTATAAGCGACGGAGATGGCACAGGGATTAGTGGAATGAAGGAATAATGGAATAACTTACTTTTTGAGAAGGACGACGAAGCTGATAGTTTATGCGGAGTGAGGATTGGAGGTAGATGTAAAAAAGCTTGATAATGCGGGCCGCGGCTGCTTTGTGATTGGCTGACACGTTTGAGACACAATCTAATTGGCTAGCACGTTTGTTTTGACACAATTGTGATTCGCTGGCGAGGCTGTAACGTCATTGTAGTCGCTCAGCCACTCAGCTATGAGCAGCCACGTACCGCCACTGCCATGTCTCGTCTTTGGATACCATTTAAAACCGGGGTGTACAGTCGGCGCAAAAAAACTTAGGACGCCAAAAAACTTGGGGCGGGAATAACGTCCTTAGCTGTTTTGACAATTTCGGTGGGAGCGATTGAGTTTTTTTACGTTTTTTGTATATCTGGCAGTGTATTAGGGTTTCTGCTGTAGATTCCTTGCTCCTGCCCGCTCTGTATCTACCAATTCATCATAGGAACAGGTTGTTGTGTTTGGTTCTCCAACCTTCCTACACCCCCATTTGCCCCTCCCTCTTCTATCGCCTTCTCCAGGTCTAATAAAGCATTATGCCGGGCAAATCTCTATCAATTGTGAAGAAGACACATATAGTAACCTTGTATCGAAATGGGAAAACAATTGGCCAGATAGCGAGGGAGATGTGTGTTTTCAAACATACCGTCTCGGTGTGGTGCAGGCAGGCGGGTGCAAGACGGTGAGTTAGAGACTGTTTTGGCGTGGAAGAAAGGGTCAGGGCGGCCAAGAAAAACTTCATAGAAGACTGATCAACTGCTCATAAGGTTTGTTGATGTCAATAATAATTTTGAGCAGTTGATCAGTCTTCTTTGAAGTTTTTCTTGGCCGCCCTGACCCTTTCTTCCACGCCAAAACAGTCCTTAACTCACCATCTTGCGCCCGCCTGCATCACACCGAGACGGTATGTTTGAAAACACACATCTCCCTCGCTATCTGGCCAATTGTTTTCCCATTTCGATACAAGGTTACTATATGTGTCTTCTTCACAATTGATAGAGATTTGCCCGGCATAATGCTTTATTAGACCTGGAGAAGGCGATAGAAGAGGGAGGGGCAAATGGGGGTGTAGGAAGGTTGGAGAACCAAACACAACAACCTGTTCCTATGATGAATTGGAAGATACAGAGCGAGCAGGAGCAAGGAATCTACAGCAGAAACCCTAATACACTGCCACATATACAAAAAACGTAAAAAAACTCAATCGCTCCCACCGAAATTGTCAAAACAGCTAAGGACGTTATTCCCGCCCCAAGTTTTTTGGCGTCCTAAGTTTTTTTGCGCCGACTGTAGAAATACAGGTTTGTTGTTGAGCTAGCACCATTGGCGTTAAACTCTCTTTGGATCCCTGCTCTGGGCAGACATTCAAAGAGAGTTAAAGGCCACGGTTGTTCGCTCAACAACATCCCTCTATTTCTACACCCCGGCGTTAGTGGGTATTCAGATACGAGACATGGCAGTGGCGGTACATGGTTGCTGATAGCTGAATGGCTGAGCGACTACAATTACGTCACAGCCTCGCCAGCGAATCACAATTGTGTAAAAACAAACGTGCCAGCCAATCAGATTGTGTCTCAAACGTGTCAGCCAATCACAAGGCAGCAGCTGCGGCCTGCATTTTCAAGGTCGTTGTACATATTTCTATTCTCTAGCTTATTCCATCATTCCTTCATCTCCTGTGTCACCTCCGTCGCTTCAACACTTGTTTCTACCTCCACATACACGCGGGTAAGACACCGGCGGCTAGTACTTCCTTGTATTCTAGCTATTCATTATTTCTTCCGAGTAAGAGGCCGTCTTCTTCTTCCTCTTGTGACATCTTTTCGGTAATATATCGCTTCGTAGATATCTTTCTCCTAGTGTTGGGGGAAGCCACCACCCCGGGAGGTGGGTCACAAACCCCTGGCTAACACCCGGTACCCATTCAATGCTGGGTGGACAAGGGCTCGGGTTTTAAACAAGGAAAAGTGGCAAGACACATACCTTCAGTCTGCCGCGGAGCCGTGCGTGGTGGTGTCTGGCATCGCTAGTCGCTACCCGGTGTGGTGAGATGCCGCCGCTCACCACTCTTGCCCCATCACCACAAAACAAACTCACCTCGAGCGCCTGGGTTTGTTATATGGCCTAATTTCGTTTGTATACTTGCCCTGTTCAGTTCTTGAGTCAGAAAACATCATATATGCTCAATTTATGAGTAGTTTTATGTACAGTCTAAGACAAAAGTCGTGTCCCGGTTTTGTGCGAATATGAAATATAGCTCGTGAAACATTATGAAAACCCTAACGCAGTTACATGCTCGTGGTTGGCAAGCCTGAATCCCTTAAGCTACTGTTCAGATAAGGGTTCAAAGCTTCATATCTGCCGCCAACGCGACAATGTCTAAAACAATCCAAGGGTATTTCAAAGGTTCAATAGATTTACTGCGTTAAGGTTTCATATTATTCGATGTGGAATGCGAGGTATATTCGGCCCAGCAATGATCGCCAGGACATTTCATCTTTACACCTGAGCCTTGTATCCCTTTAACCACTTAAAAACTTTTAATCAGATTGGCCCTTACTCTACGCCTCTCGAGTGAGTGTAAATTTAAAAGCCTCAATCTCTTCTCATAACTATAGTTACGCATCCCCTGTATCATTTTGGTCATCATTCTCTGCCCTGTTTCTAACAAGGCAATATCTATCCTGTAACATGGAGACCAAAACTGAACCACATAGTCTAGATGAGGTCTGACTAGAGCCAAATAAAGGTTTATTATAGTGGTTCTGAACCTTTTCAGAGGCACCGAACCCTAACGAAAACGTCCGCACACAAGCTGAGCCCTCAAATATGGGAGGGGAAAAAAATTCTGGAAAAATTACTTCAAAATTCAATAATATATTTGGATAATAATAAGAACAAATTCCATTTTAATCTTTACAAAAAATGAAAGAAAAATTGCGTCAAAATTCAAGAGTATATTTGGATAATAATATGAAAGAAGGAAGGAAGGACTCTGAAGCAGTGGCGTATATAGGTCCTTAAAAAGAAAGGGGAATACAGGGGTGAATCCAGGATTGTTATAAAGGGGGGGAGGGGTTCGAGCGAAGCGAGCCTCAACACCTGAGGGAGTTTACAATAATAGCAAAATTGCAATGTGTTTCGGAGGGCCTCAGCCGAACCCCTGAGACTGGCTCACCGAGCCCAGGATCAACCACTGCTTTATAATTACCTCAGCACTTCTACTTTTAACACTCCTGGTAATGAATCCTAAAACAATTACTCGTGAGGATACGAACTATTATGGCGTATGAGTTGTGGTGAGATCGAAGCACTTATGGCAGTGCTACTAACCGTTCGTATGACATACGGCAGACAGCACCGAAAGGTTAGCCATTTACCAGATGTCTTAACCAAAATTCAGGACACGACTTTTGTCTTAGACTGTACGTAGCTTCCTTAACACCACCCTATAGGCAGTTGCCTTGTTTTAGTGTGTTAACGTCAACTCTGACGTCATCAATCTCCCCACAGAATACCAAAACAGCTGATGACAGTTGTTAAATTGTTAAGCATGGACGTTAGCGTCTCTGAATGTGCCCTCTGGGCAGGGATTCAGAGAGAGTTAAGGACCACTAGTGTTAGCTTAACAACATCCCTCTATTTCTACACCCCGGTGTTAACGGGTATTCACAGACGAGACATGACAGTGGCGGTACATGGCTGTACAAAGCTGAGTGGCTGAGCGACTACATTGACGTCACAGCCTCGCCAGCGATTCACAATTGTCAAACAAACGTGTCAGCCAATCATAAGGCAGCCGCGGCCTGCATTTTCAAGGTTATTACCCTCTACCTCCAATTTCATTCCTCATGAACTTTCAGCTTCGTCGTCCTTCTCAAAAAGTAGGTTATTCCATTATTCCTTCATTCCATTATTCCTTCATTCCACAATTCCCTGTACCACCTCCTTCGCTTATAACCTCCAACACTTGTTCATAAGAACATAAGAACATAAGACAGTAAGGAAGCTACAAGAGGCCGTGAGACCTACACGAGGTAGTTCCTGTTATGTAACAGGAACCTAACTCTGCCTATATCCACCTCTCTTCCCCATCCATGAATTTATCCAGACTCTTTTTAAAGACCCCAATAGACTCCGCATTGACCACCTGACGACTTAGTCCATTCCAATCATTCACCACCCTATTTGTGAACCAGTTTCTCCAAATTTCCTTTTTAAATCTACGATTTTCCAGCTTGAATCCGTTACTTCTCGTTCTACCCTCCTTACCAATCTTAAGAACTTTTCCTACATCGCCTATATTGTATCCCTTTATCCACTTAAAAACTTCTATCAGATCGTCCCTTACTCTACGCCTCACGAGTGAGTGTAAATTTAATAGTTTCAATATCTTCTCATAACTAAAGTTACGCATTCCATGAATAATTTTAGTCATCCTTCTCAGCACTGATTCTAACAAGACAATATCCATCCTGTAATACGGAGACCAAAACTGAACCGCATAGTCTAGGTGATGTCTGACTAGAGCCAAACAGAGCTTTAGAATAACTACAGCACTTCTACTTTTAACACTCCTGGTAATAGATCCTAACACCATGTTGGCTCGATTTCTAGCCTCAATACATTGATTCCTAAGACGGAGGTCTGAGCTTACCCGCACTCCCAGATCTTTCTCACCCTCTGATCTTTTCAGCGATACATTGCGAATGGTGTACCTATTACCAGGATTTTTCCTACCAACATTCATAACGCTGCACTTATCAATATTAAATTCCATCTGCCATCTATCTGTCATGACAGAAATTGGGGGTCACTGGTATGGGGGTTTTATGACTGGTCAACGTTACTTGAATTATATTATTTGGGGATGATTTGATAAAAGATTACAACTTGAATGGAGGATTTAACTTAGTCTTCTGACTTCACTATATGATTATAGTTTGACCACTTCTCACTACGGAGAGTACTGAACAAGGGGGGTATACTTAAGGGGAAAGGATAATAAGGTTTAGGTTATGGGATTTGCTGCCACCAGCCCTGACGAGTATTTCACTATGATTACTCCCGGGGCACGTTAGGTTAATATTAATATTAGATTGATCTTGGTAGTCGTGGTTGGTACGAGGGGTTATACCGAACAAGGCTTGGACTCTTGGAAGTGTGGGGAATTATTTTCCTAATACAGAATAATCACCAGGGTTTTTATAATAACACAAGAACTATATTTGTAAATGATATCCTATTTATTTTGGTGACATGGTAAGTCTCTCACTTGAGATCATCTTCAGCATATAAGGGTTAACACTATACCGAGAAAACTCTACTCGGAAATAAGAAACTTGACTTCACACCCTGACGTAGGAATTTTCCTAAGTTATGAGATAAAGCTCTAATGAGCATAAATCTCCTTCACTAGAATTACTATTCAGGGAATTGCCCTACACTAGGTAACATACCACTTAATATTTATAAATCACACATGGAAGATAGGTATCTAGTAGAGAAAGAAAATGGCGAGACAGTGTTGTATGTGTTACAGTAAGACCATGTGGCCGTTTGAGGAGGTTTCGCGCCAACCTTCAAGAGCGCAGAGAGAACAATCTTCGTTAATAACACTTATAAGGATGGGCGGAACATCTATGCCTTAGTGACACTGAACTGTACCTATATATTTATATAGAATATATAGATGTAATATACTAGGGGAGAAAAAACACCGGAGCCAGGGGCAGATGTCTTACCTTCAAGAGCGCAGAGAGAACAATGACTCGTGCCCTGCGGGCTTTCCGCACCAAAAAAAGGAACTTGTTTGGAAAGTCTCACCGTGACCTTAAATGAACAACCTATAATCCCGAACCAACTATTTAAGTAATGAAAACTCGCGTATCCCCCGAAGAGGCCGTCCCTAATACAAACTGGCTACTTTGATGTAAGAGAATTTAATGTCTTTAATCTAATATTCACGAAGGATGGTTTTATATGTAATGTCGACAATCCGAACACCTATTTCAGAGTGGAGTGGTATGGAAATCGTGTTTAGAACTTTGGTAGGCTTTCATTTTAGCGTGTATCATTATTACACCGCCCATATATGACCATAACCGATAACGATAGGGATTATTTTGAAAGCCATGAGGATTTTAGGAGGGTTCCTAAATCTGAGAAGATGGTTTGGAAAGAAAGAAAAGAATGGAATACGTTAGTTATGACTGATCGCAGAATAATTATTCCACGGAACTTTCCTCGCACAAGGGGGTGTCGGAAGAGAGGAAGTGAAAGAACGAAAGAAGATAGAACAAAATGGCGTCTAGGATGGCCAAACTGATGCGAAAAGATGGCGGAAAGAAAGAAATACGATGAGTCATATGTGAAACTGAGAAAAAGAATTACTTACAAGACATAACTCGGGAATTTTATAATAATAATTCTCATACTATCATCTCCCGAATAATGGGCATTACATATCTGCCCACTCATTTAATTTATCTAAGTCTCCTTGCAAAATATTTACATCAGACTGTGCAAATCACATGATATCACTTGCTGACAATACCTATAGTGTGATAACAATTAGACCCAACATTGGAACTTACGCATTATGACTACCTCGGATCACTTACCTTACACCCCCCGACCCCCCCTTTTATCTTCGTGATAAGCTCTTAAACAAGAGGCTGAGACTACACGAGGTAGTTCCTTTTTATAACGAACTAACCGCCTATATCCACCTCTCTTCCCCATCCAGGAATTTACCGACTCTTTTTAAAGACCCCAATAGATCCGCATTGCCACCTGACGACTTAGCCATTCCAATCATCACCCCCTATTTGTGAACAGTTCTCCAATTCCTTTTTAAATCTACGTTTTCCAGCTTGAATCCGTACTTCTCTTCTCCTCTTACCAACCTTAAGACTTTTCCTACATCGCTATTTTGTATCCTATCCACTTAAAACTTTATCAGATCGTCCTACTCTACGCCTCACGAGTGTTAAATTTAATAGTTCAATATTTCTCATAACTAAAGTTACGCATTCCATGAATAATTTTTAGTCATCCTTCTCAGCACTGATTCTAACAAGAACAATATCCATCCTGTAATACGGAAAACCAAAAACTGAACCGCATAGTCTAGGTGATGTCTGACTAGAGCCAAACAGAGCTTTAGAATAACTACAGCACTTCTACTTTTAACACTCCCTGGTAATAAATCCTAACACCATGTTGGCTCGATTTCTAGCCTCAATACATTGATTCCTAAGACGGAAGTCTGAGCTTACCCGCACTCCCAGATCTTTCTCACCCTCTGATCTTTCAGCGAAAACATTGCGAATGGTGTACTATTACCAGGATTTTTCCTCCCAACATTCATAACGCTGCACTTATCAATATTAAATTCCATCTGCCATCTATCTGCCCACTCATTTAATTTATCTAAGTTCCCTTGCAAAATATTTACATCAGACTGTGATCTAATAATCCTACCTACCTTAGTATCATTCGCAAAATTTTGCTGATATCATACTAATCCCACTACCAATTTGTTGATGTAAAGCAAAAATAGTAATGGACCCAAAACGGGGACCCTTGTGGAACCCCCACTCGTTACCCGCCCCCATTAAAAATTTAAAAACCATTAATTGTACCCTTTTTGTTGCTTATCACTTAGCCAAGATCTAATCCAACGAAGCCCCTTTCCCCATCTATTCCATAAAGCCTTAACCTTATTTAAGAGTTTACCATGTGGCACCTTGTCGAATGCCTTACTAAATTCCAAGTATACTATATCATAATCCTCATCATTCATTATCTGCTATTTCATAAACTTTCCTATAAAAACTCAATAAATTAGTGAGACATGATTTACCTTTGGTGAACCCATGTTGTGAATCATTTACCAAATTATGCTTTTCAAGATGTTCTCTAATGTTTTTTGCAATAACAGATTCCAATAATTTACCTACCACTGACGTCAGGCTAACATAATTAGGATTAGGATAATATGACATTAATCCTCTATCTCCCTTCTTAAATATGGGAACTACATCTCCCTTTCTCCACATTAACGGCACTTCCCCTGTAGCAATCGATTTCCTGAAAATATGCACTAACGCATCACTAACAACCCCTTTGCATTTTTTTAGTACTCTGGGATACACTTCATCTGGCCCTGGTGACTTGAAATTCTTCATTTCGTCTATAGCTTCTTCTACCATTTCCCTAGTTATCACAATATCTTTGTGTTTCTCATCATCCTCTCCTCTAAACTTCTGTTCACTATCAGGTACCTTCTGTTTATTCTCCTGAGTAAAAACACTTCAGAAATAATCATTTAAAATTTTACACTTATCATCTGCCGTGCTTATAATCTCCCCATGCTTATTTTTTAATGGCCCCACTAATTCCCTAGTCTTTGTTTTATAAACCTGAAAAAATACCTTAGGATCGGTCTTTGCCTTCCCTGCAACCTTAATCTCATAATTGTTCTTTGCTGCTCTTGTTAATTTTGTTTACCATTCTAGCCATCTCGTTATGCTGCTCTCTATTCACCTGCCCATCCTTAACTTTCTTATACATGTCCCTTTATACCCCTATGTTGTGTTTTAAAAACTGAGTCATCCACTTAGGCTCGTTTTTTTCCTGATCTTATCGCCCTATAAGGAATATTATTTTTCTGACCTTCAATTAAATTGCTGACAAAGGTATTATAATCCTTTTCCGCGTTGACCTCACCGACACCCCCCTCCGTCCCGACCACAGATCTCATCTTACCCTCCCTCTTGTCCATGTTAATCCCTTCCAGTTGTCTTCTTAATCCTACATAATTAGCCCTTCTGAACTCAGGTACTCTATGCTTATTATAAATTTTCCTTTCCCACCCCCAATTTAAGCAAAATCTGATTTCGCAATGGTCGCTTTTTCCTAACGTACCTCCAACTTCCACCTCAGTAACTACATCATCCCTGTTTGTTAGTAATAAATCTAGAATATTATCTCCCCTAGTAGGCTCCTTGATTGCTTGCTTCTGGAAGTTATCTTGAACTAGTTTTAACAAATCCTCTGCGTCATTGTCTCCTATAATTAAATCCCAGTCAATGCTCCTAAGATTAAAGTCTCCTACCACGCATAATCGATTATATTTACAAGCCTTGCTTATTTCCTCCCATATAAGAGCTGAATCCTCCTTACATAAGTTTGGAGGCCTGTACACTACACCCAAGACCATCTTATCAGTTCCTTCTCTAAATTCCATCCATATAGACTCTATGCTATCGTCCATATTTATAACGTTGTTAACACAACACTGCAATGTATCCCTGGCATATAGTGCAACTCCTCCTTCTCTCCTTTCTACCCTGTCCTTGTGAAATAACTTATATCCCGCTATCTCAACTTCTGGATTAAATTCTTTGCCTGTCATATATAACCATGTTTCTGTTAATGCTATTATATCAAAATCTTCAACACAAGATGTTCCTCTCAGTAAATCTATCTTATTTAATATACTCCTACAATTTGTATACTAAACCTTTAACCCCCTCGCATACTATGACGCGTTATGCGTCATTTGAGAAGTGATGTCTGGAACACCTATGACGCTAAACGCGTCATTCAGCCCTCCGCGGCAGAAAAATATTCGCCTAAAATCGATAAATAACGCTATCTGCGTAATTTTTGGGCAAGTGTTCAGTAAGCTGATCTATTTAAAAATTAATTATCTGGCAGCCCTCTGTAAGCATTATTTTGGTAGCGCGTAAATTAAATACTTTAGTTGCCTCCCGGCAGTCAGCCTGTCAAGGCATTGTGAGTGGCGGTGATTTAAAGGCCCAGCGGGGACTCAAGAGTATGCGTTCAGTGCTTTCGCGTGTATTTGTTGCATAATAAATCTCTGTGAATGACCTGTCAGTACATATATAATGAAGATCACTATACTATGTACTGGGAATAGGCTACACATAACCGTCTAACGTTGATAACCGACAGACCAAGCTCATGAACGAAGTTTATAGCGATCTATATCCTATAATATAGCCAAATTTGTTTTAAAGGTGACGTGTGTGTAGCGAGGTTATGAAATAAAATAAAGTGAAAATGTACAAAGGGGAGTGACTTTACATAAATGTACACACGGTAATTTTGTTATATATACGATATACACATGCACACATTAGATTTGATACTCGTGTTTGCACTACACTATAGGTTTTGTTGTACATGTTATTTAGTGTGTTTGCAAACAAATATACTGAAACAAAACGCATCTCAATCGTTGTGATGCTGACTGTGGGAGATGTGGCACGTAATGTGGTTGTATGCATGGATTTTTTTTCTTCTTGAAATTTTAAGTATATTCACCAAATATGGAAACTGGAGACGGAAAGGGGGGGACTAAAATTTTGGGCAGAGGTGATTGGAGTTTGACTTCACTCAACATTTTTCCAATCTTTTCCCAAAATATTGAGGCAAAACTATCCTTTAGTGGCAATTTTTATCTTTACGTGTGGACATATCATGATACAAACTTTCGTGCATATTTTCCAACCATGTACCAAAATATATAGGTTCTAATAAAATTTCACTGCTATTAGATGGTCAAGTTTACACGGATATATCTCAGGAAATATTGCAGATACGAATAGTCTAAAGACATCTTAGAACTGCTGATAAAAATCGTCATTTATCATGTTTACATAGAAAAACTACTTTAGTGAGAAATAATTCGAGAAAAGAAGGTGGGAACATTATATACAGTCCGTATTTATCGGGCGTTTGATAAAATTATCAAGAAATATTCGCCAAAAAGAGAGTTTTTGACATAGTACTAAAAGCTTACATTCATTTTCTTTGTTTCTAGGAGCTCTACACAGAAAAATAAAATTCAAAGCTGTATCATAAAACATTGCTGAAAAAATCGAGAAAAAATAAAACTTTTTATTGTTTCGAGAGAAGTGTTCGGTTTACCCTATTTTGTACACGGTGGATACTGCCTTATCTGAAAACTAATGGTTTCTATTGAAGACTGATATAATTCCGCTTCTTTTGGTATATAGCACATCCAAAGTTTTCTCAGAATTTTTTTTCTAGTGAAGAGTTGAAGTCAATATACTGTTTATGCATATTCATTCAGTCTCATAATGGCATTTATTCTGTGGTCTTTATAGTTTTTTATGCGATAATCTTATAGAAAAAACATATCCAAAGAGAACAGTATAACATTTACACTGATAAGAGTATTTGGTCTGGGAGAAAAATACTCTGGAAAGTAAACTTTTTTACGCGTAAAAAAGCCCTTCTGAGGGCCTCTCCCATGGGCTGCCACGAGCAAGAATTCATAAATATGATAAACGGAATGCGAGAGGGTTAAGTTGCACTTCTTCATCTTATCGATTTTCCCGCTAGCTGTATTTACGCTGACTGCCTGTTTTATCCCTGTCTTTTTCTTAATTCTACTGTCTTCATTCCTGACTTGACCAAAAATATTCCTTCCTTGACTATCATGATAATTACACTGGGTAACAAAAACATATGTTTTGAAAATCGTCCAGGGTTTTCCAGCTGAATTAGACTAATTTTGATGCTCTGAGTCCGAAAATGACCTTGGTTTTGCTCAATCAGGTCAGGTTTTTTTGCTACAGAAATTAAAAAAAAATCGATTTTTCGTAAAAAAAAAAATTCTGCGGATCATCAGCTGAGAAACCCCTGATGATTTTTTCCGTTTTCCTCAAGAAATAAAAGTCAGCGTATCCAAATTCATTCAGTTTTTATTTAGTCCATCAAATTTGATAAGCATAATTATCATAATATTAGTATAAGAATGAGCGTTACGTGACACAAAAGTTCAGAGTTCACGGCATAAATCGGCGTTTCTTCGATTCCCGTGTGTGAGCAGCTGCTGGGTTGTCTCTCTTCAGCGACCAGCAGTAGTCGCCATCATGACTGCGTCCCACCTCCCCTGGTACCTCTCCTCCATTTGGCGCATGTCCCTGATGGAACCTTTCTCCCTGCTCGTCGCTCATCGCCCCAAGTGTTTTCAGGAAACTTCTCCATGTGTGAGAACAGGAAGTGCATCTTAATACTCATCAAACACCCGAGTTTTTGGAAGGCCTCTATCATGCTGCTGAGAGTCGGGGCGTGGTTTGCTGCCTTCGTGTTCCCCAGGAAGTTGTTCACCACCTGCACAAACGATTTCCACGCGGCGCACTCTAGCGTGTTCATGGAGTTTTGGAACTCTGTGTCCTTTATGAGCTGCCGTATCTGTGGGCCATCGAAAATGCCGGCCTTCAGCTTCTCAATGGTCAGTCCAGGAAAGGCTCGGCACAGGTAGTTGAAGCACCTCCATCCTTGTCCAGAGCGCGCGTGAACTGTTTCATTAACCCAAGCTTAAAGTGTAGCGGTGGGATCAATATCTTCTCCCGGTCAACAAGAGGTTCGTTTATGATGTTTCTCGCCCCAGGTACTAACTGCTCCGCGCCGGCCACTCTTTCTTTACATAGTGCTGGGCTCTGTCTCGACTGTCCCACATGCATAAAAAGCATGGGTACTTCGTGAACCCGGGACTGCTGACCAAGTAGAAAGTTCCCCATCTTCAAGTCGACGCAGATGATCCATTGGTGCTGCTCATATTGGATTTTGTCGAGCACGTACTTCACTGCTTCATATTTCTCTTTGAGAGTTGTGGAGTGCGCAAGAGGGATTGAGGCGAACTGGTTCCCGTTGTGGAGGAGCACACACTTCAAAGAGCGCTTGCAGCTGTCAATGAAGAGTCGCCAATCTCTCGGATCGTATTGAGGAGCCCCGAGTTTAACAAGAAGACCGGCGACATCTCGGCAGTACAACGAGGTCTTCCTCCTGGCAGAAGTAGCCCATGTAGGCCTCATGCCTTCTACGAAAGAAAGTGATACGCGCGTCCTTGCCAAGTAGATTTTTCTCTTTGAGTCTGGAGGCCAACAGCTCGGAGGAAGTCTTCGACAAGCTGAGATCCCGAACCAGATCATTAAGCTCACATTGTGAAAAGGGCTGCGGACTATCTTGTGCTTCATACTCTTCTTCTGTATATCCTCGCTCGTCTGTACTGGTGGCCTCGTCGTCGCTGTCGGGAAGCTCTGTGAACGCTGGTACAGAATTTCTTCGCAGTGAGCCAGTGGACGGCGGGCAGATGGAAGGTCGGGGTACTGGAGGCTGTGCCGATTCTTCCGGTTGATGCCATTAGTATTGATGGCGCAGAAGTAACAATCCGATGCATGGTCAAAAAGGCTCCCTCCAAACCATCGGAATCCCAAACTTCAGTGAGTTTTCGCGCCCTTCGTCCACCGCCGGAGGTATTTTCCCCGCACGTCTTGCACACCGTGTGCGGTGCCCAGGACTTATCTTGGTCACCCAGCTTGACTTTAAAGTAAGCCCCGTAGGCGCGCTTCACAAATCCTGTGATGTTCTTCCTGTCCCCTGACAGCGTGTATTGTCCGCAGATGTAGCAGAAAACGTCAGGATTATTCCTGCATGACCGTCGCGCCGAAGCCATCACAATAAACTGAAAGAAAAAAGAAAGATGCAGCTGAGTGTCAGACAATGAAATTTAGAATTTTAGAATTTAGAAATTTAGAATGGAGTAATGGTGAGACAGGTATTGATTTGATTGGCTAATTGTGGAATTCCCTTTATTCGTGTCTGTGCATTGTAATTCGATATATTCTTCAAGAAAAATATGATTGAACTCAAAACCCCTGATATTAGCATATGTATAGCTCGTCAGGTAGGCCTATGGCTGTATCTCAAAAAGTTGACCTGATAGAGCAAAATCAATGTGATATTCGGACTCAGAACACCTAAATTAGTCTAAATCAACTGAGAAACCCCTGACGATTTTTTGGCTGTTACCCAGTGTTATTCTCAGTCGTGGGCAGGTGCGCCGCAAATTGCGCCGCTGCGCCGGCGGCGCACCTTAAAAACCGGCGACGCTGCGGCGCCGGCGCGAATTCTCAAAAAACCGGCGCAACGGCGCGCGGCGCAAGTAAAAAATCCGCGCCGCTGTCCGCGCCGCTGCCCAGCTTTAAGTACAACACTGCCCTCCCCAGCTCTGCTGCAGTGGAGAGGCTGTTCAGCGTCGCCGGGGACATCTTGAGGCCCAAAAGGGCCTCCCTGACGGCCTGCAACTTTGAGCAGCTGGTCTTCCTCCGCGGCAACCTGAAGCTTATGGGGTACAAGTACTTGGAGCCTAACATGGAGGACAAGGAGGAGGAGGACATTAAGTAGAAGGATGAGTAGAGAACGAAACTCAGACTCAGTGGGCGGGGCCAATCTGGCTAAATTTACCGCTGGCCGAGCAATATAGCTCACGGGCCATAGTTTAATCTTTAATGAGAATATAGGTAACTGTGATGCCTATTATAAGTTGTATTTTCAATAAAAAAGACTTTTTTATAGCCTAAAACTTTTTTTGGGGGGGCTAAATAGTTAGAAACTTTGGCACTGCACACAGTTTTTGTATAGGCATACTTAATTAATAGCGGCGCGCGGCGCAGTGGCGCAGCGGCGCGGTGCGCAACTGCAGGGGCCGAAAATAGCGGCGCAGCGGCGCGGGCGCAGGTGAGCATCGCCGCCGGCGCAGGGGCGCGGGCGCAAGTACCAAAATTCAGCGGCGCGCCCACCTTTGATTATTCTACACCTTCACACCCTCCTGGCCTCTAAAAAAAACCTGACCCCCATCTCCCTTTCAATTACCCACACCAACACCCCCACACCCCCATGAGAGAGATGCACCCCGTCCCTGGCGTACAGGTGGTCCTTACCGAAGAATTGAGCCCAGTTATCAATAAAGAGCCACCCGTTCTTCCTGCAGTGTTCAGCCAGCAAGCTGTTCACCTCACACGCTTCTCACCACCATCTTGGACCCCCTTTCCTGCGCGGCAAAATGCAACACACTACAGGGGTGCCTCCAAGGTCCCTAGCCCTGCCTAGTGCCTCTTTGTAACTCCTTAGGAGCTCCTGTCTCTCTACCCTGCCTATATCATTTCCCCCTGCACTTATACATACCGTCGGCGCAAATCCCTCACCCACCATTACCCTCCCGAGCCTTTCTGCTATGTTCCCTATCCCCGCTCCACGAAAACAGGCAAGCGTCTTATTTTTCCAATCCCTGTTACAAAAGATCCTATCCGTATTCTTGACCTGGCTGTCACCCACAACCACGGTCTTACATGAAGACAGGGAAATTTCGACTGTCTTACCATCCCCTTCCTCTGTGCACTCATCAACGAGTGCAGCAAAGCTATTCCTAGTCGCAGGAGGCGGAGTCTGTGATCGCCCTCGACCAGTCTCCTTATTTTTCACGTGTGTCCACGCTCCTACCCCTCGTCTAGACAGAAGGACTGGCGATTCTGGTACACCACGTTTCCGCAACAACTCCCTGAGCTCGGTATTCTCCTTCTTCAGGGAAGCTACAGCGACAATCAGGTCCCTCACGACGTCATCGTGACCACTCCTCGCTAAAGTGAGGTCACGCACCTGTCCACGCAGCTGCCTCAGCTCACTTAACACCTCACTGTCCGCCATCTCACTTCACTACACTTAATTCTCGGGAGCTATCAACCACCCACGTCCTACCCGAGTCAGCGCCGTGAACTGAATGAATATTCAGTTCAGTATATTACGTTCCTTCTACGTATATACGCGGCCGATGTGTTGTAGCTACTTATTTATATTCTCTAGCTTATTCCATCATTCCTTTATCCCCTGTGTCACCTCTGTCGCTTCAACACTTGTTTCCACCTCCACATACACGCCGGTAACACACCGGTATCTTGTACTTCCTTGTATTCTAGCTATTCATTATTCCTTCCGAGTAATAGGCCAGCTGCTGTCTTCTTCTTCTTCTTGTGACCTCTTTCGGTAGTATATCGCTTCGTAGCTCTCCTTCTCCTAGTGTTGGCCGAAGCCACCACCCCGGGAGGCGGATCACAAACCCCTGGCTAACACCCGGTACCCATTCAGTGCTGGATGGACAGGGGCTCGGGTTTTAATTAAGGAAAAGGGCACACCACTATACCTGCAGTCTGCCGGAGCCATGCGTGGTGGTATCGATCGATACATCGATACTCGGGTATCAAAATCACCACAAGCGCCTGGGTTTGTTATATGGCCTAATTTCGTTTGTATACTTGCCATGTTCAGTTCTTGAGTCAGAAAACATCATATATACTCAATTTATGAGGATTTTTATGTACGTAGACTCCTTAAAACCACCCTATAGGCAGTTGCCTTGTGAACAACAACTCTGACGTCATCAATCTCCTCTGTGAATGCCAAAACAGTTGATGACAGTTGTTAAGCTAACAACCATAGAGGTAAGCGTCTTTGAATGCGCCCCCTGGGCAGAGATTCAGAGAGAGTTAAAGACCACTAGTGTTAGCTTAACAACATCCCTCTATTTCTACACCTTGGTGTTAACGGGTATTCACAGACGAGACATAGCAGTGGCGGTACATGGTTGTTCAAAGCTGAGTGGCTGAGCGACTACAATGACGTCACAGCCTCGCCAGCGAATCACAATTGTGTAAAAACAAACGTGCCAGCCAATCAGATTGTGTCTCAAACGTGTCAGCCAATCACAAGGCAGCCGCGGCCTGCATTTTCAAGGTTCTTTCCATCTACGTTGTACTTATTTCTATTCTCTAGCTTATTCCATCATTCCTTCATCCCCTGTGTCACCTCCGTCGCTTCAACACTTGTTTTCACCTCCACATACACGCGGGTAACACACCGGTGTCTTGTACTTCCTTGTATTCTAGCTATTCAGTATTCCTTCCGAGGAATAGGCAGGTATTCTTCTTCTTCTTGTGACCTCTTTCGGTAGTATATCGTTTCGTAGCTTTCCTTTTCCTAGTGTTGGGCGAAGCTACCACCTCGGGAGGCGGGTCACAAACCCACGGCTAACACCCGGTACCCATTCACTGCTGGGTGGACAAGGGCTCGGGTTTTAACCTGTAAAGCGCGGCTATGCCCATTTGGTCTCTCACTAAGAAAACGCGAGTATGCCCAATTGGGCGGCCGCCAAATTAAAAAAGGTGGGCTAATTTTTCGGTCGGTGAAATCTGGCAACTCTGCTTTACCTGAAAATGACCCAGGGGTCACACATAGGCTCAGTGACCCAGTGACCAGCATGGAAGGTGAAGGTGCTGACAGGTCTCTCCCTATCGCGGGTAGAGAGATTAGAGAGGAAGACCCTTGCGGCCTGTTTTCTGTGAACGAGCTGTACCATGGATTCCATAAACCTCAACGCTCTTCATCTTGCAAGTACAATCATAGAAAAACCACAAGACTTTAGCCCCCCCAAATTTTTTCAGCGGTTGCATAAATATATGGCGAATACATTGATACACATTCAAGTTTGTTTAGCGACTATAATAATTCTGGCAAAAGTCCCGCGTACACAGAGATATTGTCACACAGGTATCCGCAGTTTACGGGTTAATTAAGGATAAGGGCACACCACTATACCTGCAGTCTGCCGGAGCCATGCGTGGTGGTGTCTGGCATCGCTACCCGTGTCGAGAGGCTGCGCTCATCACTCTTGACACATCACCACAGAACAAAATCACCACAAGCGCCTGGGTTTGTTATATGGCCTAATTTCGTTTGTATACCTGCCCTGTTCAGGTCTTGAGTCAGAAAACATCATATATACTCAATTTATGAGGATTTTTATGTACGTAGCTTCCATAAAATCACCCTATAGGCAGTTGCCGTGTTAACAACAACTCTGACGTCATCAATCTCTTTTGTGAATGCCAAAGCAGCTAATGACAGTTGTTAAGCTAACAACCATGGAGGTAAGCGTCTCTGAATGCGCCTCCTGAGCCGCGACTCTCACTCACTGTCACTGTTACTGAACTCAAGTTACTCAACTCATTGCCTCGTGCGCCATACTGCAGTAAGCATATACGCGCTCTTCTCTGTCACCCACGAGCACAATCAACTTTCTTTGAAAGAGAACAATATTGCAGCAGCCTACTGCGTAATGGCCTTTAGTCACATAATGTGTGGTGTTACTGACAACGCCAAATATTCCTGGTGAGCGTATCCATAACACTGTGGGCTATGCCAATCTGCAGTAAGACGTCTTGACTTGACCCGCCGTGATTATGGACTGCACTACAAAAGTATGTCAAACTTTCCAATATTTCAATGATCTTGCCGTACGCATGAGCAGACTGTACTGTTTCATCTAGTAAGCCTCCAAACGCCTCCCTATAAAGCCTTCCTATTCATATATATATATATATATATATATATATATATTATATATATATATATATATATATATATATA